>WOGO01008575.1:0-10584 GCA_015342085.1 Leptinotarsa defecta
TATAAATGCAGAGACAAATATGTTATTGGGTGTGTATGATATGAATCAAAAGGGAATATTTGTGGACAGAACACTCAAAAACACGTGCCCGCGGTTTGCCTCCATTTTTTGAGTGTTCTGTCCACAAATATTCCCTTGTTAGTTACATATAAAAATATATCTTTGAATATCTCTAGGTTTATCCCCTATATTCATGATCGATCACAAGGGTGGTTTTCAGAAATTTTGAGTGCCCCATATAGATATGGGGCATGTTTAATGGATAAATTGTTAACTCGAAATTTCAAAAGTTAACGATGTTATTGACGTGAATAAATGTGAATATTGAAGTCCAATTGATGAAAAATGAATCGAATTGAAATATAAGGTATTCAAATACGTTTGATGAAATTGTTGTTGTAATCAAAATCTGATTGTGAGTCTGATATATTCACCATTTCAGTTATTCACAATGTCTCTATTCACGAGTCTATCAAACTTTTGAAGTCAATGGTGATCATTGCTACTTCGGAAACTATATTATTCATTTCATAGATATTGACAAGATTTTAAAGCTATTAATTATCAGAACTACTAACATTCAACGTATCGATATTCGGATTCCCCACTGAATAACAATATCATATTCAACTGAAAATTGTAAGACTTGATTTTGTAAGTAATTTTAACGCAAATTCAGAATATGAATATGACCAAATGAAACATTAATTAAAATTATACAAGAGTATACTAGATATCAGAGCAAAAGTTAATCGAAGTACTAATTAAAATCCCCAATAAAATTTCATTTTATAACAATACTCATTGATTGAAAAGTACGCAGACCCAAAAAAACAGATCCAACATCTTCAAAGTACATCTGTTGAAGAAAAAATATGAAAATAGGTACATTTTTGATTCAAGGAAAACATCTTTCTATCATATCCTCAACTTCTTCATATCCTTGTATCATATCCTCAAAAGAAAGTTTTCGTGAAAATTTTAATTTTTTTTAATTTTTTTTGGGTTATGAAATTCAGAAAAATTGTTTATGATCACTAACCTATCAGGCAGCAGGCTTCTTTCATATACTTTGACTGAACCACATGATGTCAATCCAAAAAATATTTCGTTGGTTATCAGCCTATTTTGTTTTATATTAATCAAATATTACAAATGTTCTATGTCCTGGTTTTTGATACTTTCTGCTGCCCGACAAGTGAGTAATCATAAACAATTTATTGAATAGTCAAGTAGATGAATGCCTCATGAAATAACTATTTCCATGTGTCACACGTTGTACTTTCCGTATCCAAATTCTAAAGACGATGATCACCAAGGGACGAGGGAGGAGGTATGACAGTAGTAATTATGATACAAAGATGTTTCCCTTGAATTAAAAATCGACCTGTTTTTGCATGAAATCGTATGCAGTCTTATTCAACAGCTCACTAAACACTAACATTTAACCATATTTTAATTTCAACTATTCTTGAATATAGGAATTACATGAATATTCTTCAAGATGTTATTGATCTGTGACTATCAAGATGCATTATAATTGTCGAATGAATGGACTGACAATTTTCTAAAGGCGATTCGTTCATACCGTAGCTTCATCGGTAGTAATAAATAATACACACTGGAGTAAAATTCTTATTTTCAACAGTAAGTTACCTTACTTAATTGTTTATTATTAGATGAGAGAACAGAAATAATTTGTAAAACAAATCACAATCTCATTTCTTGGACAGCAAGTAAATTGCAAGATGGAAAGTAGAATATGTGAAACAATTACAAAATGTTCTTGGACAGTAGTTTTAATATGAATGAAGTTATTGGTATTATGAAAAATGTTCAACAATCAACCTAGTGTGCAAGAACTGAGATTGTAATTTTTTCAAAAATGCTTCTTTAACGCGTCTAGAATTAAAAAAATGTTTGTGAAAATTGTTTACGATCATGGATAGTATAATCATCGTGAATTTATTCAACATACATAATGTTCCATTAACATTTTTCAGAAGAAATAGTTGAAAGGGTAATCATTCAACGAATTAGAAATATGGTCATTACTCGTGGGAACTGAGTTTGTCGTCGTAACTCTTTCGAGCGACTAATAACTATTTCTCACTAGTTTTCTATGAATCATTACGTAATAACAGATTTTCAACAGACATATTCAATATAACGAAATATTATTGAATGAAAATCATCAATGAATAATTGTGGAAAACATAAAAAAACATTCAAACTAGTTCACATTTTTGTTCTTTTATTCAATTTCGAATTGCTGAGTGCTTGAAAAAAATTATATAATGCAGAGATATGACTTGGACCACGACAGTCAAGCCCAAAATTCAATCATCTACCCAACAGAACTGGCTTACAAATTGATGTGATTTGAAACTATTATAGAGTTTCTCACTACATGCTACCATTTTATGATTACATTTTATATCACAAATCTCTAGTGGTGTTCACTTGTTTCCTTTTCCCGAGTTAATATTTCTATATTATATATTTCAAAAGGATTCTGCGTCCTATCCTTTTTCTGTTTTATCTGAATGATCTGGTAACCATTGACATCAAAGGGAGTTTCACACTTTTTGCGGAAGACACCACGATCCATTTGGCGTGGGACAAATGAAGATAATCTCAGAGACATCATAACTCTGGATCTCTTTAGGGTTAAACAGTGGTGCGATTCAAACTCCCTATGATTCAACACGAATAAAACAAACATAGTTTGCTTGTAACTAAATTTTGACGACCTACTCATAAGAAATCATGCTATAGTTAACAAAACTCACACAAAATTTTTAGGGGTATTTATAGATGATGAATTAAAATTTGATGAGCATATAACAAATTTATGCAAAAAATAGTATCTGGCTGTTAAACAGTTCGAGTTGTTTCTGATGAACTCAATTAATCCTCAGCCAGAACTGTGTATTTTCCCTGATAGAGTCGCACTTGAGATATGGAATTGAGATATGGATATTGAATTAGTTAAAGGAGTACTTCCGCAAAAAGCCTACTATGACTTAAAGGAATATTACTATGATGTATTTCATCTCTTAGTATTTCAGATGCTTACATATCTGTAATGATTCATTCATTTATCAGATGTAATGGTTTATATATTTTTTTATCTATGTGTATTCGTATACGTACATTTCTTAACTCTATAATGATTGTTCACCGTATATCATAATTTTAATATTCTTTAAAAACTTTAACATTGTTGACTCCATAAAGTTTCACTAGCTTTATCAATAAGGATTTCTTGGACAATAAAGCGGATTAGTTGATTGATTGGACAATCACATGAATAAGTTTGACGTTTGTAAACATCTTTTCAATCAGGTAAATCCTCATGACTTACGTACGATCGAAAATAATTGAAACAACTGAAATTATGAATTTGCTTATCTGTGATTGGCTTCGAAAGTAGTGGGTTGTGAATCTGGTGAACTGTAATTTATTCAAAAGTGTGAGCTATAGCTCATTTTGTCTACCTACCGAACATGAAATTGTCACCAAATTGACGCTCTTTTCAATAGTCACAAAAAATACTTCTATTACAGAATTATATCTCAAAGTAATGATTGAGTTGATAGTTTTGATTACAATTTCAAAACATATAATTCTACAAAAACCCATAGTGTTCAATTAAATGTACTATTTTCAAACGTACACGGACAGCCATTACAGTAAAGCACACTGAAATTATTTATGTTTATAGAGGTGAAAGGAGAGTTTACTCTTGTTTTGAAGGTGCTGAGTGAGTTTAAATGTATAAATATAAACACCACTTCTCCGAGTTCACTGCTCTGGCGCACGTTGTACACAGCACATGGGATGAAAAAGAAACAATTTTCAGGTGAGTTCATTAGTGTATTGAAAGATCAATTGATAGTTAGTACTAAATATCCTCGTCTGCAACATTATATTTTTCACTTATTGCGAGTAATTAAAAAAATACATTTTGGGTATTGATTCACAGCATTTTCATTAAGACTTTTATACCAATCGAATATATGAAACATGTTTCCTGTAGAGAGCTATTATAGTCTGCTTAGTTTGACCAAAATATTTTTCATCGCAATCCTCACAGTTTATTTCGTATGTTCCGTCGTCTTGTTTTCAGGTTGCCCGAAACTTGTTGAATCATTTATAAAGATCCCATATCCCATCCCATAAAGATCCCATTTCTAACAGATCACTGTTTGCACTCGTACGTAATCACAGGTTTCCTCCGATATTTATATGTTTTTCATTTTAAATTGTTACGTATGAGACCAAACAAAGGACTGTTCGAAATACGACCTTTGTCGCTATTCATAGAACTCACTCCACACTTTTTTAAACTTTTTTCACTTATTCTCTGGTCGTTCTCCACGTCATGTAGAGTGACACTAGATTCGTCCGGTCTATAAAACCAAACATGCGAAACATTTTTCTTGTAGCGTTTCGTAAAACCGTTTGGTTTGACCATCATATCCTGGCAGCTCATTTTGTAAATCCCATACTTTCCTTTTTCCAACATTTTGTCTTTCTATTGTTTGCTGTATTGATGAAGATCAGAGCCCAATAACTAGCATAAAATTCAGCGATTATTACTGAATTCGATGCGACACCAAAAATGTGGAGGGTTCTTTGACTTTGCGTATCATTCTTGTGAGAGAACCTTATTAGATTTCTCTGTATCGTTCCAATTTTAGTATATGTGGGTTAGATGATTGTGTGAATCTCAATGGTATACCACTAAAATTTATTTCGTATTGATGCATTGAAATATAATATGGAATTTGTTATGAATTAGTATAATGTTCACAATGATTGGTATTCGAAATAATTCAATATCAATTTTATTCTCCACACCACTCAGTATATTGTCTCATCAATTTCATTTTACACTATATGAAATAAGTTTTGTGTGAGCAGGTTGAATGTAATCGTTATATGTATAATTATGCATATAATTTTAGGCAGGTTCTGATATCGACGAATTTTCATTTTTTCCAACCCATAGCACGTGTTCTCTTATATACTTCATGTTATTGAATGTCTATAAAGTGAATTTATTCCATAGCTTTCTCACATTACGTTGGAATAAACGTGATACTCTTACAGATAGAAATGATATCGTTCAGTAGTTGCTTAGTCTCCAGAAATTGAATACGTGTATGACTGGATTCTATAGGGTGGGTAAATAAAAACAAATTAGGGCTAAATCTGCATAAGCAATTCATAAAGAAGCAGGAGGATACCCACTTCAAATGACACAATCAATTTTGGTTTTTCAAATGGAACACCCTGTATATAATATCATTTTTGGAATATGAAATGATTTCAATTTTTTCCTCAGAAATCATGACCTTTAAAAGTTGAGTTAAGGAATACTGTGGTAGCAAAATTTGATTTAGAGAGGCTTCCCATCCTTTAGCGTAATCTGCGTTACTTTAATACAGTTTTTTGTCGTTTGCTTGAAAAAGTGACTGGAAGTTGAATATTTCAAATGGAACACCCTATGTATTATCACAGAAAACTGTTAAAATTTGCTTCTTTTCTATCATGCGTATAGCTAACTAGTCAAGTTTCAGACTTATGAGCATTTGTTTGTTAGAATGCCATTCAGTATGGTATTCCCATTCGGTATTTCGTAAGCTGGCCATGGCCATGGTCATATTGACATTTTCGTCACTTTAGAAGTTTCGAATACCTTCAAAACGATGGAAAAAAACTATTCAAACGGAGTTCTTATGAATTTTTTTATTATTTTTGGACATTGTGACAAAATTATCAGCAGGATATGTAGACAGTTCAACTAAAGATATTCGAATCTACTGCAAATGAACCTCAAGAAATTTATACGAATTCAAAATAATTTCAATGTATTTGTGTCAACTTTGAAAGGGCCAATAAACTTGCCTCGACCTGCAACTTCTAAAGACAACCAGATTAATGTCTAAGCAGATTTTCACGCATCATCGATAAGAAGTGCTATAGAAGATTTAGGTATGAAATATTCATCGGTTCAAACAATATTGCGAAGACATAAAATGCATGATCACAGATTCACCAAAATTCTAAACCCTCAACAGAAAGTAGATAATTGTGAAATGTTATTGATCCGCATTCAAAAAGATCCATTTTTTTTCAATTGAATCATTCGAACAGATGAATCGAAAGTTACGAGAGAAGACAAAAGAAGACAAATTTCTAGTAAAAATTAGTTTTAATGTCTTCTGCATGTTAGTGGAGGTACGCGATATACGATCAACATCTAGACAGAGCTCGTGCACATTGTACGAGAGAAATGAGCGCAAAACCATGGAATTGGCCAGCGAGATCACCCGATCAAAATCCGCTAGATTTTTACCTATGGGAAATGTTTAAAGAAAAATTAGCAAAACACTCGTGCGTTCAGGAGTTGTATTATTAGAAAGGATTACCCAAACATTTTAAAGATTTGTATGAAATCAGATCTGCCACGACAAAAGCAGTCAACACCTGCATTTTGAAGAGCTTGGAAGTGAACGGCCAGCCATTGGAACATTTTCTTTCAAATTTCCTACATGATTCTTTTACTTTTCCATAACAATTCATATCAAAATTTCCACCTTCAAGTTTTCAGTGTTTTTTTTTATTTACCTAAACATATTGAATGAAATTGTTCTAAACCCGCATAAATTTCTTGAGGTTCATTAGCGGTAGATTCGGATAACTTTCGTTGAACTTTCTGCATGTTCCATTGTTTTGGAGGTATTTGAAACTTCTGTGGTTACGAAAATGTGAATATAATTACGAGAGTGTCACAACGCTACTGTCAAATAGTAAGTGTGCCCTGCTTACAAAATATCGAATGGGAATACCATTCACAAATAAATGCTCACAAGACCGAAACTTGACTAGTTAGGTATACGCATGGTTCCATAGAAAAAAAGGAAATTTTTACAGCTTTCTCAATTTGTTATAAGACACAGGGTGTTCCATTTGACATAATCAACTTTCAGTCACTTTTTCGAACAAACGAGAAAACCTTATTTTTTACCACCCTGTATTGTAGTAACGAAGATTACGCTGGACTGTGAGAAGCCTCCAAGTATCACCTAATTCTAAAGCAAATTTTGGTACCATAGTATTCCTTAACACAAAGATATCAGTATTTTTAGAGGTCATGATTTCCGAAGAAAAAAATTGTTTCGAGAAAGGTAACAGACAGGTATAGAGAAATATAAAATGAGTTGTCGGGTAATTGTTGTGGATTCCAAAAATAATAATATATATAGGGTGTTCCATTTGAAAAATCAACAGCGCATTGTCGAATATATTTCAGTTGGGTAGAGAATGTCAAAATATGCTCACCGTTATATTTTAAAAGTGATCCATTATCTGGTTCACCAGAAACGTCCAATTTGCTATTCGCCGTGAATCATCCTGTATATTTGGGCATCAATATCATATAATAGTAATCATTAGCACCTATCCACAGAAGTTCAAGAAAAATGATCAACTTTTTCGACTTGTAACAGTGAGTACTTATTCGCTAAATTCATAATTTTATTGTATCATCATTTTATTGTATTTTACATTTTGCGTAAAAGTAGGATTCTAAAATATAATTTTTCTGCAATTATTTGATATTAGTAATTTCCTTTTCATTTATATCTCATGTGATATCTCAATTAACGTTGAAACTCATTCTGAATACCCTCTCAGACGTTGATATCTGAACTGAATATATTCAAAAATTATGAATGAAAGTACCTGTGATCTGTTGAAATCATCATAACATCTCGTTCCTTTGACTCCAATAGCTGGAGTTTGGAAAACTGCTTGACACGCAACTTCTACTAGCATGAGACAAATAATAAAAACCCTTGAGATCACTATCTGGCACATTTCCAAATCAGTTTCAAGTTCACTATTCACCATCGAAATATATCAGTGATGCTTATTTCGTTGTGCTCATTTTCGTCACATATTTCTTATTCATTTTGATGAATTAACTTGCTAAAATTATCTCGATATACGAGTATTTTTGATTTCTCGCGGTTATCAAGATGTTTTCAATGAAGCGACCGTGCCTTTGATATCGCGCAACATGTCCTACTTGACTTGGCGCTAAATACTGCTCGTAAAATGAGAGTTCAAGAAGCGTAGAAGTCTGATGATCTTCCATCGAACGCGCCGGTCTGCATATTGCACCAGAAAATAGAACGTTCTATTCGAAAGTAACTTTGCTTTTCTTTTTTCCTTCTTCCGTTTATGGAATGTTCGGTTATATTCTCAGCTGTTTGCTTGAATATTTTGGAATTTTGAGTTTTGAATTTTCGCTACACATAAAATTTTCATTATATCATTCTGTCATTATAAAAGAATCATTTATATCACAAGAACATAGTCAAAATCTTGAACAATAATTTATTGTAGTGGCTCTTCGCTTTCTTTTCAAACTTTGTTCCGCGTACGTATAATATGTACTTTTTGTACATCAGTAAAAAATAAGTCAACAAAAGAATAGCTTGTTTTTAGAATTCAATGAAAACACTCCTTATACACGACAGAACTAGAACACATTATCTATTGCTGAATTGTAATTGTGCCTCAATCCCCAATTGTTATAATACTCATTAGTTGCCTAGTTGTTTATTGTAATCATCATAAGAAAGTGTAACGAAGTGCTATTCGTACATTTGTTGGGTTTCCACTTTTAAATTCGCCAAAAAATATGTTGTCACATACAGGTCTTGAGAATTTGAAACATTTCTCAACTATTCAGTGGTTCTCAAGGACATGTGAAACGAGTTTTTACAGTCCGCTCACTTTGACCAATATACTGGAAAATTTCAGAATTTTTTTAGAAAACTTGCTATTGGTAATTATGAATGCTCTGAATACTGTCTGAACTTTTTCAAATATTCCTCTTAAGTAGCCCTTTGTATGTCTCACTTGACTAGGTGCTGAATACTAGCAGAAATGCTGTGGTATGAATAATCATCTTGACGAAATGTGCGAATCTCATGAGAATTAAATTTTGACAACTCTTAAGCAGGTATAAGAGATTTTCAGTGTCAACCGTCATTTGGTATAACTGACTGTGGCGGTAAAAGATTGCCGTCTGACAAAACTTCTTAAAGAAACTTTAATGTAGGCTAACAAATTCGAGGTTTAGTATTTTCAAATACCTCTTCGAACAACTACCTATTGAGTGATTATGCAACAATAAAGAAAGCTAGCCACAACAATATATTCCGAAAATAGATGGAATGGGTTTCGCATTCATTTTTGTTTACAACGGCTTTTGTGTCACTTATTTCATTAATTTCTACCAGCTGTCCGGAAAATAGTGAAACACAATGCTGTCCTATGTTTCGTACCAGTTTGTCTAGGTCTATCGAAGAATATTGGCCATATTCTCCTGAACATCATTCAGATTGTCCATAAATAGTTCACTCTCTGTAATCCAGAGCCTCGCATTCGCAGAAAATATGACGAGCTATCTATGTTTTTTGCTGTATTGCCAGCAGCCATGTCTAGTTTCAGGCACCTTTTCTTCGAAAAGGTGTCTCCACTTTTGCTTTCCTTTCATAATGTTCGAACATTGGTTCTAGGTCAATCACTTGGTTGATTTGTTTGACTTGTTGGAACATCTATGTTGCAGCATTTTTGTCGGGCTCCCTTGTTATGATATATAGTGAGAACAAGAGCTTTCCTGAAGACAGCTCTTCAAAACAATCTTTCCCTAAGCTATCAACCTCTACCTTGTATCCTCAATTTTCTCCTCTTGGATGCTTGATCCTGAGGATGTTTCATCGAATGCACACCATTATTCAAGAGAGCAACTCGAATGATAATTCCTTGTTCGGTTCTGTTTTTTCGGTATCCAAGATAAATCCGTTTCCATTGACATATTTGACTTGAATGTAGTATTCTGCAAGTGGTTCTCACGATGTTTTCAATAAATTTGACATGGAATCAATTGACTTCTGACTAAATCCTGTCCAATTTTGCCAGGTTCCAGAATAAAGATGGTAGGTTATATTCATCAATCACCATTAAGGAATATGCATGTGTTTCTTGAAACCATACCATAGATTTTATTATAGTGGTTATACCAGGTTTTCGAACAATGTAACGTTTCGTTTTTCCATTTGTAATTTCATATTGTTTGTGACACAATCTGAACAAAAAATAAACCTTTTCCTTTTCAATTTCGAATGTGAATTATAACATACCCAGTATCTAAATTCTTATTTTTATTTTCACAGGTCTGGGATTCTTCTGAGCAGTCTTCGGTGGTGCTACCAAACAAAAACAAATCGGAATATTGACATTATTTGTTTTGATTATTTTATTCATTATTATATGTCATTCTTAGAACCGGTGGACTTTGTTTGTATGTCTATTTTATTAGGTGAGAGAAGAGTTTGAACTTTGAACTGGTACCGATTCAATGAATAAAATTGTGAAACGGTCTTTCTGTGCTTGGCTTTCTAAGTGAGAACGTCTAGTGGTCTTATGAGGTCTTACCTTTTAACGTGTGATTCCTATCTGATACATAAAAAACGGAAGCTAACATTCAGGCAAAATTGA
>WOGO01008576.1:0-10584 GCA_015342085.1 Leptinotarsa defecta
TATTTTTTAAATAAGCTTAAAACAATAACGAACGAAAAATACTAGTATTATTGTAAAAAAGCGTGGGCGCTTTGTGTCATATTTTTTGTATATCAGGCGCCCGTCGTTTTTTTCACAATAATACTAGTATTTTTCGTTCTTTATTGTTTTAAGCTTAGTTATTTGAATAAAATTATGTTTAACTTTTTAGTTCGATGTTCTTTAAAAGCGTGTTTTTTAGTTTTTTAAACTATATTTATTTTACCTATTGATTCCCGCAGGAGCTCATGAACACTTGACACTCGCCTAGAGCATTCTACCTGATTTTTTTATTCTTTCTGAAGGGCTTCATCCCTTTCTTAACATTGTTGTACGCCAGACAAACGCTTCATATTTTCGATTTATTTGCCCTTGTTTCTATATTTACAACTGCGAGAACTAAAAAGTACAAGAGTCAGTAATTAAAAGTTCTACCAGATATAGGTACCTTTAACAAAGCTTGAGGTCATCTCATCTCCTTCATAAAGAAACTAGTAGATGATTTGAAGTTTCAGATACAATTAAAAATGAAGGATCTCTCGAACTAGTGAACTTTTAGGAACAGTGTATAAAAATATTCAATTATTTCATCAATGAACCAATGGAGAAAATGAAAGACAAACACACTTTGATATTTTTTGTTGCAGAGCGTTTTTATTCACGGCGTTATTCGTTTTGGTACAGAAACTCATCAAATTATTGAAATGGAAAAATTCACGAATTTAATTAAAACGACCAATTCGAATGAATTGAAAAGTCACCGGAGGCGTCTAGAATTTCAATTCGGTTGATGTCAACCGGCATCCCAGAAATATCTTTATTTATTTTCTCTTTTGTGTACTTGATTTATACATTCTTCATTGCAGGATATAAATAGATATTTAAATATGTGAGCAGAGCGAAAATTTATATCTTCTGTGAACCAGACGGCAGAATACTTCGAGACTGAAAAAAGTGTGATTCTGACAGAAGAAACAAGGTTTGCATCAATATTCCCTTACATTTTGTGGCCTTTTAAAAGGACTCTCCACGATAAAAGTTCGGAAGTTCAAGATTCGGTCACTGGATGGACTCTTCTTCATGAAAGTGTTGTGACATCCCACTTACACACAAGATTTCGGTATCAAATTTATTTTTTCTATGACTATTGAAATTAATATAGTTTAAAAAACTAAAAAACACGCTTTTAAAGAACATCAAAGTAAACAGTTGCGCGCCTGCTGCCCTTGGACTACGTAGCTGATTTTCAGGCTCCCTTTCCCGAATCGGAAAATATAATTTTTCTAAACAATTTACGGCTGATTGATCCCAAAGTTTAGATAAAATAAATATAGTTTAAAAAGACTAAAAGACACGCTTTTATAGCATACGAAACTAAAAGAAATGAAAAATAAATATAGTTAAAAAAACTAAACACGTTTTTAAAGAACATCGAACTGAAAAGTTGAAAACATTTTTTTCAAATAAGCTTAAAACAATAACGTATTTTTGTGAATGGGCGCTTGATATACAAAAAATGTGGCACAAAGCGCCCACACTTTTTTCACAATAATACTAGTATTTTTCGTTCGTTATTGTTTTAAGCTTATTTTTCAAAAAATCATTTTTAACTTTTTAGTTCGATGTTCTTTAAAAGCGATGTTCTTTAGTTTTTAAACTATATTTATTTTTCATTTTTTAGTTTCGTATGCTATAAAAACGTGTCATTGGGATCAATCAGCCGTATATTGTTTAGAAAAATGGCCATTGATATTTTCCAATTCCGGAAAGGGAGCCTGAAAAATCTGCTACCTAGCCCAAAGCAGCAGACACGCAAAGAAGGGTTACAAATAAGGCAACAGGCGCGAGTGTTAATAAAAAAAAAACTTTTTTCAAATGAAGAAATACATGTAAAGTGTGTTCGAATTATATCAAGAGGTTACGTACATAATATTTCAAGCAATAATGTCGATAATCCTATCAAATACAGATCCCGAACTTGAGAGTTACTTACAAACAAACATACATAGGTACAGGTGAAGCTAATAATAAAAATAATGTCGATATATCAACGACGTTACGAACAGCACCATCTGCCCACGAATAGATCAAGCAATACTGTCCATATATCAAGGGGATTACGTACAGCGCCATCCGCCTGCGAATAGATCAAGCAATAATGTCGATAATTCTGTCAAATACGGAACCCGAGCTTAAGAGTTACGAACATACATACATACAGGTGAAGCTAATATAAAGCGTGTAAAAAGCATGAATTATGTGACAGGTTCTTGTGTAATTAGGCCCATAACACACACACATATCTTCGAACCCATCACAGTTGACCAGATTCATAGTTCACTACTACCGAAGCTAATTACAGATGAACTTACATTTGTGTTTAAAATATTTTCTATCGCAAGTAAGTCTTTAGAATTTACCAACTTCAAAATATGTTCTCGAACGTCAAAATTAATCACTGAACTGTCAGTTCTTTTTAAAATATATAGAGTCTAACTCACGACCGAAAGGTCGTGAGTTCGATCCCAAACTCGATCAGATTTTTCTCGAGAGAATTCATCTAGTTGAGGCTGGGATGACTCTGTAACGTTACACGTCTGACGTACTGCGAATAGCCATAATTCTCCCTGGGTGGCTCTGGGAGTTATTAACATTGCCTACCCGGGACACGCAGCCAATGACCAATGCAGTAGATGCCGATAACACTCAATAAAAACAAGAATGGAAAACGAAAGTGAGTGTCCTTCGCAAGAAATTTGTAATTTGGTGAAGAAATTGACATTATACCTAAATCGCCCAATTTCCCGAGCAGCGCTGTCTTCCATCTCAAAATATCAAGTATCAAGTTCCCACTTAACCTCATAACTCGTTTGTCAACCATTGTTACCATTTCATCTCAAAATATTATCAAAATAATCGCATTATAAGAGCGTTCCTTGACTTTTCTTTCGTGGAGATAAGAAGAAAAGACATCGTTTAATACCACGGAAACTCAGCATTTCACAAAAGAATTCTCCATTTGCATAATCAAATTACTCAGCTCCGAGGTCTAACAACTTCTTTATAAAAGAAGTCTCTTTCGTTGATGACTATTTTGATGATTTAAAAGAATGCAATTTTCATGTCGGAAAAAGCAACAAATAAACATCGAGTTCGACAAGGACATCTAGTAAGATCAATTATAATATGTATGTATCATCGAGCTAACTCACCTTTACTCGTACTACAAAAAATTCAGATTCATCTTCTGTGTTTTTAGGTACAGATAGAATTTGAATATTTAAAAATTTGATAAACTGGTTAAAGATTTCGCGGCCGAGATTTTCAGTGTTACAATATTCATTCGGATTTCGTAGGTTGTATTTATGTTGACTCAGGTAGTCCACCTCTCTTGTTGGTACGTTGCTATTGGCCGAAGTATTATTACCTGGTAATGACGTAACATTATATTGCGCTGTTGCCACTTTACCATCTTTTAGTATGGGATTCCAAATCCGGTTATGTGTTAACGCCTCCTCTTTTATGTTATAGTTTTTCCGTATGTTTATGGATTTCTATGGCTTCCCGTACAAGCCGACTATGGTATCCATGATCGGATGCAAATAGTTTCACATCTTCAAACAGTATCGTGTGATCTCTTTCACTGAGCGCGTATTCCGCTACTGCCGATTTGTCTATTTGATCTAATCTACTTCGATGTTCCGATGTTCATTCAGCCTTCTACCCATGGATATTTTGGTGGTACCGATATAAACTTTTCCGCAGGTGCATGGTATACGATATACCCCGCAGCTAATTGTGGATCTCTTTTGTCTTTCGCAGACCTAAGGCTTTGTTGTATTATCCTGTAACACTAGGGATGTACTCCCTATTTTGACTTGTGGAAGTCTTCAGTTTCATGACCTTGTTGATATCGGTTACACTGTATACATTCGATCTTAAAGCCACTCGAAGATGCTCTAATTATTTCTGTAGGTATTCCGGCTCACCTATTCTACGGGCACGTTCCGTCAGGGTGCTGATAATACCCCGCTTCTGACTTGGATGGTAGTTCGAAAGTGCATGCAGATATCTGTCCGTGTGTCGGTTTTCGGTTCACTTTATGTGTCAGTCGTGTGCCACGCCTTTCGACATATGAAAAAGCTATCCATTGTTCCTGTTCAGTTTCCATGGTGGACAAATAGATTCAGTCCGCACCTCCCATGTCTCCAATGACGAAGGTGTCATCCACGTATGGTAGCCAAATGGATGGTTTGAAATCGAAGCCCATCAGGAAAATACAACAAAGCCTTAGATTTGCGAGAGATAAAAGAGATCCACTATCAGCTGCGGGGTATATCGTATACCATGCACCTGAGGAAAAGTTTATATCGGCTTTACAAAACTAACAGACGGAATTTTGAAATTCAAAGACTATTCAATTTCAAGGGTTTTGGAATATGATGAAAGAGCAGAGCACATACCCTATCCCTACCTCGCCACGGATCGAATTAGGTTTTCGTGTTTGACCAGAGTTTCAATCTTGCCATCTGTCCTAAAATACATCTCATCATATACAATATTCGATCAAGAAGCTGGATTTATTTGGTCGAATTTGAATAAGTATAAGTCACAATAAAACCTTGTGGGTTGTAGTGAAGGATCAAACAGATCCATTCACCGTGAGTGTAACCTAAACTATTTGCTTCTTCAATTGATTCTTCAAGTAAACACTTCACAAGTTACCAATATTTCGGCCTAATCATAAATGGCTGTATTAGTATCATTGTTAAATGCTTGGTTTATTTTTCTGTCTGTTTCTGCAGCGCTTTGATTAAATTTGAATTCTTACAAAAAAAATGGCCGAAAATATAGTAATAAACTGAAAAGAGGCGAAAAAAAGAACAAAATAAATGTATGGAGTACAAAATTTTCTATTAATCAGTATATACCATGACCAAGTAAAATAAATATTTATTGAGGTATGAAGTTACAAAACACATGACATTAAAACGGACAAAACTTTGAAACAACGTAGAATATTCATTGATTGAGTGAGTGTGAATCATTATGGAGATACCAAATTTGAAACTGAGATATCATTATATCAAACTGAAATTCCTTCCTGGCAATATTGCCAAACTTTCAATTTCTCGGCAAATTTATACAATTTTTTTTTCATTTCATATGAAATGTATTGATATTCTCTTAAGAACTTGATATGTGAACATTATTTTTGAAATTATCGTTATGATAGTAATTAAGACGATTAGAGTGGCAATGAAAACAATGAAATATTCTTTAAATAGATATTTGACTGAAGATGTTCAATTCAACAGATATCGGGGTCATAAATATTAGAGAAAGTCAAAAAAAAATGTCTTGATTATGTTTGGAACGAAATGGAATGATTCCTTTTCAACTTGCCACAATCCTTTCTTGGGAATAGTTAGTAAGAAAGTAAGTGAAATTATTTATTACAAAATATACAACGTTATTTGTAAACTCTTTTACAATTTTCAATGAATGCTATATATACACCTAAAAATTTTATATAACTTTAATGAAGGTGGAATTGTTACAGTATGTCAAAGATGCTTGATATGCCTGAATTGAACACAACTTATTATGCACTCGTTGAATCTAGGCTCTCGTATGGCATAATAGGCTGGGGAGGTGTAGCTAGCACACATTTGAATAAATTACAAAGTTTACAAAATATGTTGATCAAAATACTATTCAAAAAAGATCGATATTACTCCACAAATCTCCTATATAACGAAACAAAATTTTTTGATATCAGACAGCTATTCTTTCATAAAATTTTGATACATCAATACAAAAATAAAGATAGCCTAGTTTTAGTATCGCATTCCTATCATACAAGAGCAAACGTAAACAAAAATTCAACTATACCTATATCCTATAAAGCTATTGGGCAAAGATGCCACTTTTACCTTGGACCAAAACTTCTCAACACCTTGAGTTCAGAACTCAGACAATCCCCTTTGTAATATTCGAAAAAAATTTAGAGAAATACATCACAGGCGTAGATCGAATGAAAATACATGATCTTATTGATATGAAAAATTCCCACCAATCATATAAGAGGAAATATATATGTGTACACATTTATCATCTAGTTCTTCAATTCTGGGAATAAAAAATTGACTGAATTACCAATTTCAAAGTATATATGTACAATTTTTTCTCTAAATATATTTAAAGAAAATTGAAAACAAAATTTTTTTAATATGAATTCTGAAATATATTTACTACCCATACTAATATTCATTATGTGAAATGTGTTTTATAACTTTTACACTTTATTATACATTATATACTAACCATACTTTGAACATTGTAGAGTTTTCCACTACTAGCTTTCTATGAAAGCAAAGAAATCATGTTAATATCACTTACTCGAGAAACCGCACATAATAACCTCAAAATAAGTGAATAAAATCAACAATAATCCCTACGAACAAGATTATCTTTTGCAGGGTTCTTGTTTATTTCTTGTAATTTCTTTATTCTTTGTAAATTTCCAATGTAACCATTGCCTTTCATGAACTAAATTGATTGATTGATTGATAATAAATTGTAAATATCTCGAAAACTATTTCCCCAAGCCTTATTGGAAAGTATACTTTTTTTACTTGACAAAGGTGGCAAAATTACGATTTCCCACGTCTAACAGACCCCGGTTATCAAATTTCGTGTAAATAACTTATTTTTTGCAAAAGTTATTTTTAAACATGAACAAAAAACTTCAACCGTACCTCCGAAACGTAGCATTGTCGAGCACAACTTTATACGAACTTTTTATAAATTGTCTCAGGAAGTCAGTCGAATATTTCAACGTATTTATCTCACACCCTGGATAGTGAAACATACCTACTGTCTAATTTTGATTCAACATACCTGGAAACTCACTGTTGACAAAGTATGACTCGAGAATGTATCTGTTTTGATCTGTGAAGTTGTATTAAATTTATACTACCATGATAAAAACATTACTTGGAATGAAATGTGTTCTTCACAAAATCATTCTTTTTTGTTTCAGGGGTGGTAGGAGGTTGTACACAGTTTGAATGTTCACAATTCTGCTGGAAACACAATTTTTCATATGGATACTGTTTTTTAAACACATGTAATTGTTCTTGAAACTATATTTTATGAGATGTAGCTTACATTAGTTACCTACCGTAATAAAATCTCTGATCATTGAAAAAGCTTTTATTCAAACTGTAACAGTATCAAAAGCGGTGAATTGGCGAGGTGGTAGTACGACCGACTCACGACTGGATGGTCGTGAGTTCGATCCCACCCTTGAGCAGATATTTTTCTCGAGAGAATTTATCTAGTTGAAGATGGGATGAATCTGCAACGTCACATGGATGATGTACTGCGAATAGCCATGATGCTCCCTAGGTGGCTAGGGGAGTTATCAACATTTCATACCCAGAACACGAAGCTAATGACCAACGTAGTCGACGCCGATGACAAAAAAAAACAGTATCAAAACAACTTCAGTAGCATATCCATGAAATTCTATGGTTATTGTAGGTACGAGGTGTACAGAGTGTTTGGTAGCGACTTCCTCAATTGAAAAGTAACACCCTGTTTATTTTCACATTTTTGAAAACCCAACCAGCAAAGTTGTTTTATAATTGCATGGTGTTGCAACAGTTTTGTTTTATTAATATTTTATAATTATTTCCAAAATGCTAATTGATTGTATTAGATGATCGGTGAACACAATACAGTTGTAGGCAATGAAAGAGTTTTACAAATTTGTCATAGAAACGTTTATGAAATAAAATCAAAAAACCATTATGAAATTGTCAGGAAATTATCGCAGAAACGTTTTTACAACTGACTTATTAAACTTATTTTTCTATAAAAGTAAATTGTTATGTAGCAGTTTTATAAAACTTTTCGGCGAGATTTTTATGATAGTTATAAAACTATTTCAAACTTATTTTATAACTCTTTTCTGTAGCTTCAATGAAATCATTTTATTAGAATAATTTAGGACACTATTTTATTATCAATACCATATTGTCACTTCAATGATAATTTCCCATTTATTTTATAATATGGTATGTTCACTACAATTCAAAAACCACCAAGCATTCATATATTTGCTGCCACCAGCATTTAAGAACAACCAGCTGACATCGATTTCTAATCAAAGCTTTGAAAAAATCTTCAGAATTTTTGTTGTGTTTAGTAAGAATATTTTTATTTAGTTATTGAAATAGGACACCATCGATATCATGGTGGAAATTAGTTCTTCGGCAACTTCTATAAATTCAATATTTTCAGGGCAGTAGGTTCAGTAAATCAACCTTATTATTCACAATTTGGAAGACTGTGAAATAAAAACTGTTTGCACTTTCAAGTTTCAGTTTTTATTTATCTATTTAGAACACCTGAATAATATTTTGTTCTGAGTGAAGCAGTTTCGTGTTACAACCCTTTAAATGATGACAAATTCAGGTACAGCAAGGTATGCTTTACAGGAAGTATTCAGAAGTAACTCCTCGTCATATAGACGGTGTCCCATAAAAGATACATAACTCTGGATTTTTCACATTTTCTGTGACAACTTGTTTGAATGAAAAAAACCCTGCTTGCTTTTTGGGTTGCATAGAATTGATAATTTTTTCTTGTTCTGTATCGCCATTCTTCAGCATTCGTTCCAATAGTTCTTCTTCAGCAATTTGGTAGGTCTTCAAATGACTTGTAATACACCATAAACCAAAAATGATCCGTTATTTGATAAAAATCCATAACTAACGTATTCTAAAAACACTTCATTGTGTGATTTTCTCTAGATAGTTTTACAAAATCGCAACACGTGTTTCGCCATACAATGGCTTCCTCGGGCGTGCCTTAATGAGATTAATAAGATTAAGACACGCCCGAGGAAGCCATTGTATGGTGAAACACGTGTTGCATTTTTGTAAAACTATCTAGTGAAAATCACACAATGAAGTGTTTTTAGAATACGTGAGTTTCTATTGATTTATCAAAATACTTCATTCGATCGTCTTATGGGAGTAACATTTCTAATATTTCATACAAGGTATCAGTAGATTAGGGAGGGTTAGTGTAGATCTACAGCACTTATGCCACATGTGACCCATTGTACATCCTCCCAAGGAGTTGTCCTCTTAGGTCATTGTCCATTCTGTCCTTTCCAGGAAGGTGGACAGGTCACTAGGAGACATCTCATTTATATCGGCAGGTGAAGGTCAAGACTCGCCGAAGACACACTCTCTTTGGCAACCTTGAGGTTTCTCACGGCGGTCTTGAGGCCTTCTCACGGCGGATTTTTCAACCTTCCTTGGGTTCCCTCCGTGGTGATGCACAAGTGAGGGAGCTTTCCTGCAGAGGCAGTCGGTTCCTTGCCTTCATTCAAGGCGGAGCTCTTGGCGCCCGCCGCAGGAAATGCCCTTGCTGTTGGAGGTGGAGTGGGGGAGAAGGAGGGTGAACTTATAGTTGCTGCCACTCCTGCCATCTTCGCTTTCTTTCTTCTTTTAGCCTCGGCGCCGCAAATGCGCTTACTCCTTGACCTTTGTATCACATCACGAGGTGATAAGCTATGACCAGCCTCATTCCAAGCGGTAGATTGGGGTGGACATTTCTGTTCATCCCCA
Source organism: Leptinotarsa defecta (assembly GCA_015342085.1). Taxonomy (NCBI): domain Eukaryota; kingdom Metazoa; phylum Arthropoda; class Insecta; order Coleoptera; family Chrysomelidae; genus Leptinotarsa; species Leptinotarsa defecta. Next base: position 9,666 of record WOGO01008576.1, read on the forward strand.
GCTGTCGGCACGATCCCTCACACCTCCGCTTGGGTATACTGGTCCATGGTAGCATGTTTTGCAAAGGCTTTTGGGGAGTTTTAGTTCCCCTCACCTTACTTATTTCTGCCAATTACCAGGAGTCCGGCGACCCCGTCCGTAAGACCACATTGGCTTCCCGGACATGAACCCCAGTCCCCTGGCCGTTCCCCTATACCTGGAGACGCTCACGATAGGTAGCCCAACCCACGGAAATCTTCACATTAATTTTTATACATAAAATTATCAATAACAATATGAAATCCGCAGAATCATTGTCACTATTACCAATTAATGTACCTCCCAGACCTACGCGAACTATGCTTGAGTTCAAGACTCCCTTCGTGACTGTTACTTCCACATTTCCCCTTTTAATCATGCTCCTTCTGGCAAACCACATCAATTGCTTACATTACAAGATATTTATTGGAATAGTCTTTCACAAAATTTAGATCTTTAGTCCGTAGACATGTTAAGAATGTATCAGTTTAGCAATCAGTTTTATATATAGAGGTTGACGGTCAGCACGACTGGCTAAGTTAAGAAACAGCACGGGTGTGCAGTTGGAGACAAGAAAAATGAGAACTCTTTTTTCTGTTCGAGCTTTCGAGACTTTATTGACTCTTCTTCAGGAAATCTAGACGATAAGATGAAAATTTAACAATTATCAAAATTTGTTATACATTACTTACGAAAGTTGAGGTTATGTATATGAAGCAAACATGAGAAGAATTGTTTTCTTAAAACACTTGTGATGATACTGGATAACTGGTTAAAACTGAGAACATTATAATAAAATGTGGATGGCACTAATAACATTAGATTGTTGTAAAATACATTTTTTTTTAATTTTTATACATCTTGTGAAAGGGACATGTCCAAGTCAACTGTCAATTGTCTT
>WOGO01008577.1:0-10584 GCA_015342085.1 Leptinotarsa defecta
TACTTTATCTTTGAATATATTTGCGTTTTCATTACATATTTTTTTTATAATTATATCGAATATTGCCGAATGCTCATTAGAAAATTTAATTACGGAAGTTGTGCGCACAGGTATTGTGCGTCTTAAATTTGTATCTTGTTTCATAATTAATGGTCCAACTAGTCTAACAAGTTTATTGAAGATTGTTATGCTCATTCTATAGTAAGCGAAAAACATTTTTGGATATTCCAGCAGCTTAGGATGGAGCGTGTATAACATTCCTTGAACTAACCTATCACTTAAAATAGGGTGCACCCACCATTCACGGTTTCTTTTGTTTGTTTTCTTCATATTTCTTCTTCGTGCAATGATAATTGCAATAATAGCTTTGCTCGATAACATTCTTCAATACTTTCAATACAACGCATCAAAATATTGAATACATCAGCAACTGTTTAGACTTTTCAGTTGGTGGTTTGCGCACCCGCACCAAACCGAACAGTTTTGTTTGAGTAGTGTGCCCCCACCCCACCAACCAGACTAAACTATCGGCCGATAAAAAGTCTGTAGAGTTCGCTTGCCCTAAATGACTCCAAAGTGTCGAGAAACATTACCAAAATCTTGTTGAAAAACGAGATGTTTTTTCTAAAATCATCGCCGTTTTTCCATGATATGATTCCTGGATCTAATGCATTCTTTTGTACCTCAATATAATTGAGTGGTACTATTCAATGATATATGAAAAAATGGATCATACAAGTGATTGAACTTGGTGTAGTAACAACTGGAGTTTTATCCTAACACTGAACCGTTATTTCATCACCTCGACATGTGTTTCGATCACCAAGTGATCATCTTCAAGAGGAATATAATCTTCCTCTTGGAGATGATCTGATAGCATGAATTAAATCAGCAAGTCTCATATTATACACAATTTCTGTAGTTTTGTGTTTGCTATAAATATTAATAAAAATTTATTTTATATTTGATTCTCCACCCAAAACACTTCGTTGATGTATACAAACAAATACAAATTATTTGAAGAATATATACAAACGCGGATTAATTTTCTAGTGGTTTTTCATGTTTCTTTATCATTGGACTGAATTCCAATTGTTTTGTATTGTGTTCATTTGTGATTATTGAACATATTATTATCATTTTTATTTTCATTTCATATTTTCCAAATCTAACTAGCCAACCGCAGGAATTCGAATTTCAAAGTACCTCACAAAATTCACGCGAGTCCTCACTGATTAGACTAATTTCTCCTACTTCAATGCAAAAAACATCGAATAAATCTTTCAACTCTAATAACATTTGTAATTCCGGGTGTTGTTCGAATTAACGGATATCCACATTTCACCACTATATTCACTCTTTGACATACAGTTCTTTTACATTTAATAATACGTGTCAAGCTAGCAGTCCCAACAGCACGAAATCTCACTATTAATCTTTTACATCACATTATGCGAAGAAAGAAGGCATAAAAGAGCTAAGACGAGGGTCAGTAAAAGTTCATTTATCAGTTTTAACACATTTCTCATCGCTAATTTATGAACAACTTCATTCATAATGAATAGAAGGCTTTATTATTCAACAATATCATCAGTTTTTTAAACAATTGATGGCGATAAACAAATAGTTTTCAATGTCACTATTTTTCGGGTTTGAAGACAGTCGATTTTTGGAATTTGTTCCTGACGTTTCGCTCACGCGTACTGCTTCTTCAGAAGTTAAACATCCTGAGTTATAATAATAATAAATTTATTGTTTCAATAACAAATGAACAAAAGTAATATACGAAAATGTTTACATGGGTCTGCATTTGTATGTTTTTCCACAAAATGTAACCAAACGAGTCGGGGACACCTACTGAGGATTCTTAGATTTGCGCATGTGATTTCTAGACATTTAGTTACAGTATAATAGTATTACAGTATAGAGACAGTATATCATAGCCACCTACGTAATAAAACAAAAACATCAAATTTTTAATGGTTCTAACCTCATAAAGGGTACTACTTCTACTTACAGATTTGTATTACTCAATTGTTTAGCATCAATTCATTCATTCAATCATTTCTTGTCATTAAATCATACTGATAGTTAGTATGAACATACATACTGAGTGGAATATAAATTTTGCACAAAAAACTCGTACAAATTCAAACCATTCTCAACAAACATAGTACGAATGATGAATTGGACTAAATTCTGCATTGAAAAATTATTGTAGTAATATGAGGAAGGCGCCTAAGGTGTATATGAGATATTAATACTCTTTATGGGTCTAGATTGAACCATAAAAAATGTTTTTTTCTTGTTACGTAGGTGGCTGTAATTTCAACTTTAAATATTGTATTCAAATTTGAACAACTATTTTAAATAAACTTTTTGAATATTCTCGAAAATAAGAATAGTTTACTCTTGATACAAATTTTTATTTTATGTTCTCCCCTGTACACCGTTCGGAAATTTAGAATTTTGACAACTCATATCCAAGTTTCCCGCAATGCACCAATTTTTTCCATGAATAAATTTTTCTGACAATTGGATGATGAGAAAGTTTTCCATATGGTGCAAACTTTTTGAAAGACACTGTATAAATACTGTAATAAAATGACTGAAAAAAATATATTACCGAAAGAATGGTTGGAAGAGGCAGATGTTGTGAATGATGTAGAGATGATAATAAGAGTATAAATGTATGAAATGAAATATATAATGAAGTTAGTACAACGAAGGGAACTAACAAACAGATAAAATGAGATAAGAAAGCAGAACGTACAATATCACAATCATGCGAGTAAATTGATATATAAATGACAAAATTAAATAGAATAGTTACTCCAGATGTGAGGAAAACTAGAATATACAAAAAATCAAGTACAATTAAAATCCCAACCTGATATCTCAGATGTCTGGATATTACGGCTACTATGTTGACTCAGGTAGTTTAGTGTGCTAATGCCTGTATCTGGATTAGGTAAATTAACAATAACATTCGTCGACCAGCCGTAATGCTGTTTGCTATTCTTGAACTTCTTAGAATGGCATTCCTTATTCGGTTGAGGTTGACAGATTCTTCTTTTCTGTTGAAATTATCCATGTGCTTGTGGATCCCTATTGCCTCCCGTACCAATCGGCTATAATAGCTCTTATTGGGGGCAATAAGTTTTGTGTTTTCAAACAGAATCCTGTGATTGATTGATTACTTTCATAAATGAATCACATCAGTAAGAATAATGAAAGGAAATCGGCATTCAACTTCGTGAATGAAAATATTATTTATTTTGAATAGATAAAAAAGAAGTTGTACCTAACTCGAATCACTGCCCAAAACATTCAATACTGAAATTCGTTGTAAAGTAAATGTAATAATAATATTACATACTGCATACTTCTGATTCTCTCGATGTTTCTAACAAAAACGTTTTCTTTTTATGATATCACCACACAGAACAATTGAAGATATGGATTAATACAAATATTTTTGATGATTATTTTGATTTGACTTCGCTAAAAACCGAAAAGGCACTTCTTGGAAATCTGTATTTGAATATAATTAAAATTTGTATTCGAAACTTCAAACTTCAATTGAATTTGTGAGAAATGTGTGGAAATATAGTCCTAGCATTTTAATACAAAATATTCATATCTTTTCCACTGCAGAGCTGATAGCACGGTGGGTAACTGGTCGAAGTCTTTACGAATGAAAAGCTACCGATTGTCTTGGATCCACAAGTTCTGAAATAATTTTTAGAAAAGGAAATATCTGAAGCAAAAATAATTCCTTTCCCTTCTTCCTTCATGTAAAGCCGTTATAGATGACAGTAGTTTCACCATTGTCATTAGAAACTCCAAAAAGAGAAAAAACTCTTGAGTCTATTATTCTATTCAGTTCCTATTAAAAAAATTGTTGGTTATTACAATAGTTCGGGAGACAACTCCCAATCCCAAAATTCTTTGACTGAAGGTGTACAAACTCTTAAGACGTGTTGCGGTTTCGACCTGTTCAGTTACATGGGGTTATTTCAGTCTAAACTGTCAAATCGATTGGTTTTTTGAGGACTTACAACTGATTGGAAAGGATATATATTTACAGAAACGGCTATTAGAATCCCGGGAAGAGCAAAACGAACTGACAGTTGTAGACCTCTATTTAAAAAATTTAATATATTGACCATTACGGCTCCATACATATTTCAATGTTTTGTATATACCAAGGCACAAAATAACACCCCTCAAGTTAACAGCAACCATGAATATTTGACCAGAAATGGCCACAATCTTCTTATGCCACAACATCGACTAGCAATTACTTATAAAAGCTTTTTTACTATGGCGATAAGCCTCTTCAACCGTCTGCCACCATATTTGAGGAAATTACATATGATTCAATTCAAAAAAGTATAAAAGGGCTGCTGTTTGATCTTTGCCCTTATGACGTAAGTGAGTTTTTAACTGCAAGTTTTAATGCTTTGCCTTTTAGTGTAAATGTTTTGTACTATATTTATCTATTTTGACGATGCTAAATCTGTTGTATTGATAATAAGCAAATAAATTGATTAATTGATTGATTAATTGAAAATCTAATAATAAAGTGTTACTTGAATACGTTATAGATTTTCATTAAGTATCATCGACCAAGAATCGTATCGAGAGCCTCCACACGAATCAATAAAAATTCAATTAATTCACGATACCTATGATTTTTTCAGATCTTCAATATTATTTTACCAAAGAACAATGCCAAATCATGCACGAGTATAAAAATTGGTGAAATAAAAGGTTTTGACTATATTGAAATTTGAAATTTCAATTTAATTGAACCATAGCAGACTATACGGTGTATGTCTGTTGTGATATCTCAATGTAATAACATTTATAATTTTTATTCGCCTATGTTGCATATAAAATAGAATTACCACATAAGTGTATGATTGACTATAATCGACAATTCGTTAACTTGTTCATCATATTACTACATGACTGGGTCACAAAAGCTTCGCGCTTGTAATCTCACAATTAGTACTTGGCTGGATCATAAATGCAATGTTTGGACTCAACTGTACTTGAAGAACAATTCTCAAGAAGTGTGCGTTCGTCTGTTGAAATGACAATGATTTTTTGTGCACCAGTCTCGTTATTGTAACAGCTTATATTTCTTAACAACTGAAACTACAACCGACTGAAACCAACATAATTAGCGGTGTCGAATGGTTACCCTAACTTAGTTGACTTTCAATTGATTCGATGCTTGATCATGAACCAATAACTGAAAATTTAACGTAAGCAAACAACGGGAAAATCGAATTGGAACATCCAATTTCCAAATTAATATCTCTTTGTAGGGCGGACACAGAATCAATTAAAATTTAATATGTAATTCCAGACAGAGAAATGTTTTGTTTGGATAATAAAATTTGAATTATTTTTCGATTGAATTGCTGATAACTGGATATGGAATTTAATTGAACAATACTTGTCATCGATTTTCCAATTAAATTCTATGAGTTTGTTAATAACAGAAACCGAGTTGATTGTTTTTTGATAAATGTTTAGCTCTAGAGTGGGTGTAAAGTATATATAATCAACTAACAGTATCAAGATAATGCACCATATTTATATTACTAAAAATTCAAAAATTATATTTTTGTTGCTTCTTGCATAGCAGATGCCATTTTTTTCTAATCGTTCCAATCTGGTGTAATCCTCTATTTCCATTTCTATAGGAAATGATGGCAATATATTTTCTTATTGTTTATTTCGTTGTACTGGTGTATGCTCCATTACTTTTTCGTAGATGTTCTCTCCACTCTGAATTTTTACATAAATAGTTTACTGATATGATTTTTTATATTATTAGAAGAGGAACTTCTCCAGATTTCATTCGAACATTGATTGCTCATGAATCTCTGATAATCACCTTTTTCGTAACTGTCAATTGTAACTCAAGATCCTCGTATTGTTCAACATTTTCTTTTCCAATGTCTTTTACCGAATCACATTTATTCATGTATTGTATTTCATCTGCATTTCATTTTCATTATGCAACTGATACCTATTATCTGGGGAGATGATTGAATATTGTCATTATTACATAGTAAGATGAATTTGAAACAGGGTGGGAAAGAGATTATCAAGACAATAACGGCCACTAGAACTGGGCCCAATGGAATGCGTTCTTTTATCGTAATCCAAGAATATATGAATCCGGCATAAAAAGATTCAATGAACTGCAAGTTGAGGCATCTAAAAATGGATGAATGTCCTGGAGACGACATTGAATCATTCTGACAGAAAGCGAAAGCTTCAAAGACTATTCGCGCTTTCTATAGCTGAGTGAAACACGGTAGGGATAGCAAATGTAATACATTATGGTACCATTCCATGGTGGTAGACACTAAATTTTTAGAAATATTATTGCATTGAAACGAAATCATTGTTGTATGTTATAATGTATGTATAATGTTTTCATCATTTCTCCTCATCTGTTTAGTATCATTTCTGAGAATTTAGTGCTTACTATTTTGGATTTATGATACAGTAAAATAATCAAAAAATATTAATGTTGTGTTGAATAATGATTTATTCAAGTAACACTTCAATGTGTTTCCACTGGAAAGTTTACAAAAGCGGAACACGTGTTTAGCTATACAATAGCTTCCTCAAGCGTTTTACCGCTGGTGTTGAATAATGCAAGTAATATTTTGTAGTTCTAATATTATCTTGTCTACAAAAAAAATGTTTCATGATATTGTGAAGTTTGGCTCGTCAACGGACAGCTGTTGAAATCTCCATTTATCATTGATATTCTAGTTTGTATGTATATTCTAGTTTCTATCGATCATCATTAGGGAAGTGCGTTTAATTTCAGTCGTTTAAACAAGAATCTCCCTCAAAGGCCCACACTAGAAGAAAACAAGGAAATGTGTCGTTTTTTCCTTCAACTATCCCGTGCATCCAATATAAAATGCATTATCATTTACTTTAAACTTTACTTTCTTTTTGGTCTTCTTTTTTCCTATTGGTAGTTTTGTTTACCTGCAACTCAACCTACTTCATAACCCAGCTTTTTGAGATCAGAAGACTGTATTGATTTGAAATAGGCTTCCTGAAATGTTGGCTAGACTAGAAGAAGGACCGCCTATTCGGACTACCAGGAAATTACAGCCAGTTCTCTATCCACCCCCACCACTATGACGTAATTATTGTTTATTTTAATGACTAATGATATTATCAATATGAGCTTAAAGAATGTGACTGGTGCATAGGTATGTATAACATATTCCTCCCACCACTTTTAACCATGATTGACATCGCACGGCCTTGAGCTATATGCAAGACCGTATGACCCTGAGATTCGAGCCTGCCCCAGGCACGTGTCTTGAAGTTTTACCTTGAATGATGCATTTGATCTATGTGCATTCAATATGATCTTGAACATGGAGTTTAACAATGAACATGGAATTTTATCTTGAGATTATGGGGCTAAATTATATACACATGCATGCAGTTTCATGTAATAACGCCAATACAAAAAAGTTGCACTGTTACTGTACTATATAGCTGCAAATCCACTGAAAATGCGGATCTGCTAAAGATCTCATCAGTGGTATTGGACCGGCTCCTAGACGCAATATTTTGAATTCTTTCGTCTTATGTTGGAAAATCATAGATTGCACTTCTCGTTACAAAGATGCTATATCCAAGTGATCGATAAAAACTCCGCGAACATCAAACAAAAAACCGTCTTCGTAGTGGTAGTTGTCATGGCTACATTTCAATTAAGCACCTGAAAATCTATATCGAATAGAAAATCTCACTCTAATGAAATGTGACTGCCTTCAAATGGCAGCATAGAAAAGTACCTTCTCAATCATTTATCAGTGAGAATGTTATTATTATTATTATTCTTTATTGTGTTCGAAATATACATCTCACAACAAGAAATTTGAATTGTTAAGTAACGAGTTGAAAAACATTTCAGAAAATATACACCAGAACACTTGAAAGATGAATGAAGAACACATATTAACAGAGTGACAAACCTATTCGTTGACAATGAAAACCTGGATAATAAAAAACGTTCAACAAGTTTTCATCCTGACAAATTATATTGTGCAGCGAACGCATCAAGTGTTTCGTAACATTTATACTGCACCGGGTTTTTGAATAACTAAGGCGAAAAAGAACAAACCTGAAATTGGAGAGAATGTTGAAACTTTGAAAGAGGCATTTGCTTTTGTATTTCTCAAGTATTTCAGTTTTCTTAGCTGCTAGTACACATGGATCAAGTTTAGTGAACAACTCACAACAGTTGATTAACTCGACGCACTGTTTCATTACGTTAACCCAGTTATAACTTACGTCTTCAGTGTCTATTTCAAAAAATTCAACAAGTAATTTCCGTGGGTGTCTGTTGATGTCTATTGATAGTACTATTACCATCTAGTTTAGAGCGCATTTGAGAGTAGTCTATTCCAAGTGACTGTGTCTTGTGTGACTTGTGTCCTTTCCAATATTTCGTCGTAGACAATTCAACAAACAGATGAGCACGCAGAGAAATAGCTGATAAAAAAATAGCATTGTGAAAAAATTGAAATAACCGATCCAATTGCCTGATTTGGTTTGTACAAGGAAAGGATCGCCATTTCCCTAAAGAGAAATGAAGAAACAAAAATAACCCCTGAATAGGTGTACTTATTGACAATCTCAATTTCGGAGTTGTTCAAAAGGAAACACTAGTTATAATTGTTTCTGAATCCGCTTTTGGAAAACTTCATAGATGCTTCTCAGAAACATACTTTTTCAAAATACCCAAACTTCTTAAAAGATCAATTGTGGTGTTAGCCAAGATCACAATGTCATCAGTGAAGAGCAAGAGAACAATATCAGTTGACTGGTTGATATTGATACCGCTGGCACTATTTTGGCAAAAGTATAGGTTAGGTTAGGTTAGGTTAGGTCCATAGTGAGTGGGTCTATTCAACCCTCCACCGCAACCTGCAAGGGTTTGTTGTGGCTCACACCTATTCACACTCGACCAAATAAACCCGGCTTCTTAACGAAGCCGATTAGTTTGTATGATGAGTGGTCTTCCAGGTCAGATGGTAAGAATACGGCTCTGCCGAACTCTGCCGAACAGTCTGAGTCTCTGCATATGATGATTCAAATGATAGTGACCTGTAAGAAGGCCTGTTAGTATGAGTAAAATTCAATTTCGCCAATAAAAAGGAAAAACAGTTTGGGATTGAGACTCTCATCCTGTAGAACTTCCGAATATATATATCAAATACCCTATACTACTATCTATTAGACCTCATCGTTATCGTTGTATGTTACAGAGATTGTTGATCACAATAATAAATTTTGAGCTTACCTCTCTAGAATATAATTTATGCCACAAATTTGTATGAATAATTGAATCAAATTTCCGTTTAAAAGTAATGAAGGCAACAAGAAATTTCCGATTTCAGTTGGGAAGTTGGGAGATAATAGACTAGTTAACGTTATCGAACGTAAATCAAGGACCGTCATTTCAAAGTAATTCTTCCTCTTATAGTAAATGCAGTTCTGTTTTGGTTTCAGTCGAACTATCATTTCCAGATATGATCAAGTTATCACTCCGGTAATATCCAGAGTCGCACGTTTACCTCTTTACGAACGCCGGCAACTAATAACCGTCCCCGTGGACGATACATCCAATTAATATCGGGATAGGCGAAGAGACCCTCATAACATCATTGCATCCAGCCACAAAGGACCATTAACTTTTAGTGATAGTGACTGTGGTATAATTCAAGCGAATTCCGATCGATATCGGGAAGTAATACTCGAGGGCGGTGCATAGTTGATAGAAGAGGCTAACCAGTGGTGACCTCAACTATGGACGCTATAAATAATCTAATTCAGCGGGCTTAATGAGCCAACTAATGGTCGTGCAGGGCGGATTGATTTTAATGGCACGTTCGAGTCTTTTTCGAAGTTGTAATTGAGCTCAAAGTATTCTGTTCGAAAGTTATCCTCACTCTTGAATAACTTGATATTTTCTTGTACAGTTAAAGCTATGAGCCGCAAAGCTTGGATTATAAGATTCATCAGTTTTCCATATCCATAAATAATATACAGGGTGTCCCATATAAAACTCCACATGCAAATATCTGAAAAATGAGAGAGAATATTCATATTTCGTGAAGATGATTTTGATGTCAAAGGGTCCTCTTATTTGCGAAGAGATCCAGCAATAGGCTTCATCCATTAGGGCGTTGCGACACCGACGCCAATTTTTTTAAATAGTAACCTAGATTTTCCGATTCGTTTTTGGATTCTTCATTAAATTCTGAATTCAGCCATATAGCTCACTTGTAGTTTTCGTTGAATACTGATGAAAAAAGGCAATTTTATTGTATATTATAAAGAGGGTCATGAATAAGTCAAAATGAATGCATTAATACGAGTTTAATAAAATGAATCCATCAGTTATGATTTCATTGTCCGTTCAATTTCATCTAGTTGCGTATTTCTGTACAAATTGAAATAAATGTTTCAAATTTCCAAAAAATATGTTACTTTGACCATAACTCGACTAACATG
>WOGO01008578.1:0-10583 GCA_015342085.1 Leptinotarsa defecta
GTTGAGGATACGTTTCAGCTTTTAACCCATTCCCCTGCGACAGACCGTAAACGTAATGCATATCCTCATTTGTGTATGCCATTTTAATAACAAGTGAATTATTAAAGTAACAAATTAAGAACAGAACAACAACACACAATTAGTATTAATTAAATTTCGAAAATTCACATACTGACAGCGCCATACCAATTTAATTGTCACTGTCGCTAATAGCGACCTACTAAATAGATTAGTTTCGTATTTTCGCATTCATGACGATGTATCTCAGGCTCTCAGAAATAAATTTTTGAATGGTAAACAAATGATAAGACAAAAAGTTCAATTGAAATTTATGAATAAATTTTAGGGGTTGCGTTTTCCACCCCTTACAACCATGGGGGTAAACCAAATACATTTCTGGCTAAGTGTCTCTATGGTAGTACAAAACGTCAGTGCTTGTGAAAAAAATTGTTATACAAATTTTATGTACCTCCTTTAAGATCCTATCTATTTTTCGATGGGGAATTACCCTTGAATGTTTTACACTTATTCAGTTAAACCCTCTATAATACAATGTAGGTTGCAAATTTTTAACATAGATAATTTGATGCAGTAAAATTTGTAAAACAAGATAAATATATAACAATAGAAAATATGAATCATTACAATACTAAAAGCATATTATTGATCATTAAAAAGCAAGAATACGATAGAATTAGTGATAATAATGTTCAGTTATCAAGTGCATGGATATGGTGAAGTTTACAGAATAAACCTACAGTAAACAAAACATGAATCCCACAGAAACTCGAGGTTGTACATGGAAATCCGGTAAGTACAGATGTATCACAGCTATAAAATGCAATTTCCATGTCAGTTGGCAATTAAATAATCATTCCTTGTACATATGTATACCTTAACTGATGAATGTATTTGCTAACACGAATTCAAATCCACCTATTTCTCATTTACAATTCAGGAAGTCATGTATATTATTTCTCTGCAAACTGAATATATATTGTTTTATCCTTTTTTTGATGACATCGATAGAATTCCCTATGATTATAGCTCTCTTTGGCATAAATAATAGTGATTTCTCTGGCCAAGATTCCTTTTAGTTGCAGTTGTTTTCGTATACAAATTTGTTTTTTGTCCAGTTTGGTAAGTGTGGTCTAATGTTTGTAGTTTGTTATTTTTGTTTTTGTAGGTTGTATCATAATGTTGAAAAAGTGGAGTTGCCTCAAGTCAAAAATCTTTGTTTCAGTGAATATTCTTTCAGATGGGTAATTCCTCACTTTTTCATGAATAATTTTCAGAAAGTATTTTTGCAATATTATTAACTGTTTCAGGTGTACTTCTAAGGCACTTTCCTAAACCAGGATCCCATAGTGCAGTCTCGACTCGATAGGGGCATAGTACAATATTGTCATATGATTATTATCTAATATATTCGAAAAAATTTTGAATCTGTAGAGTTGTAGAGCATGCTCCTGAGAGTGTTTACAATATTCCGTACCTGCCTATCCCATCTAAGGTGTTGATAAATCAGATGTCATAATTTGCATGTGTATTTATGGACTCGTTTTTATGTTTATTGGATAAGCAGTTAAATTTTGGGTGTCGATTTTTATAGCAGGTGTATGACATGTATTTCGTTTTTTCGTAGTTGATAGTTTATTTACGTGAACTGAACCAATTCAGGATTTTTTCCATATCACCTTCAGATTTGGATTTGAGGTTCATCCAACTCGTGTCTGTGTAAAATATCACGGTATCATCAGCGAAACTGATTACTTCACCAGTTGTATCTAGCGCCATTAACTCGTTGAAGTATATTATGAATAGAACTGGTCCAATTATTGTGCCTTGGGGTAGTCCACACAATCAATTAAATTGGTTAAAAATGCAAAGCAGAAGAGAATTGCATTTCGCCTGTTTAATTCACAAACTGATGTAAAAACAACAACGCACTCATTTAATGAAAACATTTCTTCCCAGACATCAGATGCATTCAGAAAATCTTAGATTTAATAATAATTTTGACATTTCGAATCATAAAAGCATCATCTACGAACGATCCTCTACGTTTCATGCTGTAACAATATATTGTTGTAAATCATGCCCGAAATAAAGTAACGCCGGCCGCCACTTGTAACGATAAATCAAACGTTACGTATCTAAGAGCGCGGGAAAGAACGATGATTCCCTTCCACTTGAGAAGCACCGAGAATAATGCTACCGACTTCGACAGAACTTTGGCGAAATTCCTATGATGTTCGAATATGATATTTAAGCGCTGGAGATACAGTCAAGTGGACAGTTTTAAGTGGAAGATACAGTGCGATACGCGAAGTGATCAAGTAAGGCAATAGACATTCACGCAGTCGAGTGGAAGCTACTGTGCGGTACGCGAAGTGATCTAGTAAGGCGATAGACGTTCAAATAATAGTTACATTTTCAGTTGAAGTGTTTGTTGTATTTAAAGTGGAACAAAGTTGAGTTTGATTATTCAGTGTAGTCAATAATTGACCAACCCCCAGGAGTAAAAACGGAACAGTATAATTTATTCAGTGAATTTTTGAATAATGGGTCACTACCGACATTCAAAAGTAAATTTAAAACTGGATTGATCAGTGATCTGTGATCTGAACATAAACATTTGTATTTCATTTTCCTATTATCCTGAAATTAATTTATATTATGACATTTTTTTGTAATGCTTCATTTTTGAAACGGAAAAATAGTGCTTTGCTGAACTCAGCCATATAAAATAAAGAGCATTTACGAGTAGTAGATATTATTATTTCTAAGCAAAATCAAATCCTTGTCAGCCACCCAATTCTCACAACTCATATATGTTGAAAATTTCAAAGGAAAATAATAGTTTAGTGACACCTACGAGTAATTTGAAACATCATTCAGTTCAGTCATTCAACCCGGTAACATTTTAGACATTAAAGCAAGTAATGCCAGAAAAAATCAAATACTCTTTTGACATTTCATTCAATTCCAAAGTAGAAGGTCAATCTGAAAACACAATATCATTATTTGAAATTATCAAACATTATGAATGGACTGACCCGTCACTTGATGAATATTAATAAAACTATCCATAATAATTGTTACACAATTCTAACAAACATATAAGTTCAAGTAGCTGCCAAATAGGCTAATTATTAAAAAATATTAATACCTAATAACTTTGCGAGTCCATAAACAGAGAGGTTCTACAGAATAGCCATCGAAATTCCTCGATTTGAATCCAATGAACTTTTTTCTGTGGAAATTTTTCAAATCAAAAGTCTAGAAGACACAGTCACCTACTATAGATAATTCACGAGAAGAAGTTACAGGTGTTGATACCTGATATTCTTCAGAATATAAAGGAGGAAATAAAATACCACTATATGGAAGGTTAGGGTCCTCAGTTTGAACATTTGATAAAGTAATTTTTTTCTGTTCAGTTTCACTTTCTATAATGTTGTGGAATTATCTCGAATAGTCCAGAATTTTCTGGACTGTTCCAAAAATGTTTATAAGACGGAACTTCCAGCACTCAAATCTTGAAACGTGCACCCTTCAGGTGAAAATGAAATGAGATTCAGAGGGCTACCCCACCATATAACTCCTTTAATAGTTCCACAGTGATCTGGAATATTTCAGGATATTACATTTCAGACTATTCCCGAAGATTCAAGAATATTCTAAGGTATTCTGGAATGTTGTGTGATGCTCTCGAATACCGTCGATTGTTCTGGACTGTTCTAGAAATATCGAGAAGACAAACATTTTAGCCCACACATCTTTTAAAGCACGCCTTTCTGATGAAAACGTAAATTTTTCCCATAGGTGAGGAATAGAAGGCTACCACAACATAAAACTTTCTTGATCATTCCGTAATGATCTGGGATATGCGGGGCTACTTTTGAATGTTCCAGATTATTTCCGATAATTTCACCATGTAAGAATGACGCATAGAATGAAAACGAATATAGAAAATGACAAACTACTTGATATTACCGAAAAGAAGAAGCTAAACTTTGAATTTGATCAAACCCATTATACAATTTACATGATTTCGAAGCTTGTTATGAGATTTGCCTGTGCAGAACTTAAACGTTTGCAATTTACATGGATCTCTCTATTAACTATTGGCAGTCTCGAATTTCAATGTACCTAGGTAAGAATTGAATAAATCAATAAAATTGCCGAAAACTCCTAACAACTATCTCTTTAAAATATAGTCCTTTTCTAATGACATATCTTATTCTACAGTAAATTCTTTTTTTCTACCAATGCTTCAGAAACACGTTAGGCTATATTCTTCCGAATTATTTCGTTACGTGTGCATTATGTTAAACGTACTTTACGTGACAGAAGTCAATCAAGACGGAAATATATTTAGTAAAATTAACATACCTTCCTCACTCCTATGAAATCAGTCACGCACTTACCTTTCGTTTTGTTCCGATTATTTGCAGATCGTAAACTGATCACTACACTTCCGTCATCCCCTTTGTCCAGAAAGAAATAGGAATATGTGAATTACTCTTTCTAAAATTGTATTGAATGCATCATTTTGGTTTCTCTACCGTCAAGAATCTAACTTTCCTAGGCTAGTAATATTCATTTTTGAATTTATGTCGCATTGTTGAACTACGTTACAAACAGGAAATGCTTTCAAAGCATCACAGATAGATAATTTTGGAAACAGTAATCGATTTTTTCGAAACATTCCTCATCCCAATTGGTTTCAGGAATATTTCCATCTTATTATAGAACTCTACATTTTTACTTGTTGATTGCACTTGACATCAATAAAGAAACTCAATGCAACCAATAGAAATCAAGCTACTGATATTGCAAAACAATAATGGACAGTCTTTAATAACAAAGTTCCAACCACAGCGAAAGGGGAGATTGAAACAAAATCTCAAATGACTCAAATACTGTTCCTAAGTATTGAAATACTTGACATGACATGTTCCTTAATAATAATCATTTTTCAATTCTGATTCACGATCTACTTATAACTTAGTATTTTGCAACACCTTTTTCTACATATACCTACCCAAAATGAGAGTTTTAACGAGATAGCTTCGGCGTACAAATACTACTTTAGAATGATTAACTCACAAGCTCCTCTGGCAAACCTTTCAGTATTTGCGAACCACTCTGCATTAACATTGTACTCTCTGAATAAATCAACAACTTCTTGCACGTTGTACTTTGTTGAGTAATTAATCAGAAAAGCAGACTAGAAGACAATGTGAGAAGTAATAACTGAGAAATGTGTGAATAATATATATTCAAAAGACAAATTTCGCGACTTCTTCGAATGGTTTTCATTTTGGAACATCTATTCATTTTATTTACTCATATTATATATTTTGGAAAGACTCTCAACTTCTCTCTTCAAAAACATTAAAACTTCCATGTTTTTTAAATCTAATTAAGTATTTTAATTTCGTTTACAAAATTTTTTCAATTCGTTCTTCTAGGTGTTTTCTAATTTATTATTCATATTTATAATGTTCAGAATCCCAACTGCTGATGAACTTCTAGATTTGCTATTATAATTGATTGGAATGAAGAAAGTATCGAGAACTAGAGAATTCCATAATTCATAATTGCCTTCATATACGGCTAGTACCAAACTTCTGGATCCCATATTTCAATTTTAAACAAGTTCAATTTGAAACTATCTATCTCGTATATAAAAATTTGCATAAATATACACACGGGAAGTGATAGAAATCATAGTCTCTTGATTATGCTATTTTCACTTTTTGTTTACCTAATGGCAGTTTTCAAATTGAAACCATCATGAATGAATATGAATATCATGAATGATATTTGATGATTAGGATAAATGCAACTTCCTTAAAATTTCCTACCTTAATATTTCAAATAATGTCACCAATATTCTCCAATAAAAATTCCATTTTTGATAATGCTGGTATAATTTTTTTTTATTTCCAACCAATTGAACCCGAATTCATAGTTTTTCAGTATATTTTATGAAAAAGTGAAACTGGAACCTTTGCATTTGAAAGAATCCAACGAACATACCAGAACTGCAACCAAGTAACAAGCATACCAAATTTTGCGTGAGACAAGGAACGCTATCACTGAGCTATCTCTGTATCTGTATCTGTAGAGTAGGGAGGGTGAGTGTGAGCCCAAAGAACTTAGGCCACATGTGATCCATTTTACATCCTCATGAGGAGTTGTCATCGTCCATCCTGTCCTTTCCAGGAAGGTGGACAGATCACTGGCGGCCAAGACTCGCTGAACACACACTCTCTTATGACGATAACTCCGGGCACTCGCATAGAACATGCCTGACAGTTTCATCTTCCTGTTCACACATCCTTGCATAGAGGTGTGTCTACTAGCCCCATATTATGGAGGTATTTCCTTAGTTGACAGTGGCATCAAAAATCCTTCTGTTAAGCATAGATTTTTCCTGCTCATCGGTAGATATTTCTTCGGCACCAGCTTCCAGGGTCGCCCAAGGCAAGATCGCATCTTTGATTTCATCCCATCTCTTTAGCTGGCTCTTTGGCTAGTTCCGCAATTGTCGAAGTCATCAGGCCGTAGGCGCCACTGGATCCTAAAATTCTTAGTCCAGCCGCTTCCTTGGCAATGCCATGCTGAACTAAGGGCCTGACGTGCTCTTCAACCTACCTCAGTAAAATGTTATTATCTACCGAGGCTTTGGCTAAATCTTAGTGAAAATCTACTACTAGCCCTGAGCTAATACTATCAACATCAACAGAAGAAAATTCGTTGACTCTAATAAACAAGCAAGCAAAAAATCGAAATGTTTGGATCTGCCACAGCCACAACTGGTCTGATACTCCTGATGGGCAGAAGAGAGGCAGATCCACAAGCTGACGCAGACGTTCCTGTCACCATGAGACAGACCATGTTGGAAAATATAACCTCCAATATCATTCAAACAACATCGGACGATTTAAGAGAACAAAATCCAGGCTAAAAGGCCGTGGTGTGATGGAATCTGGAGTATCAATCGTTTCGTCTGCTACTGCAGCAGACATTATTGGTGGTACGCACGTTGACTGCGAGGACGGAAGTTATATTTCGAAGAATTGGTCGCGGATTTTCTTTTCTTCAATCGTGACACTGGTAATGAGAGTCTATGTTTCAACATTGAACAATATTTACAGCTGGTACTACAATTGTGACAGTCTCTATTACCAGGAAGAAGAATCTGAATTCGGCCACTCTGATGGTGAGGTTATTACATTCACAGTGGAAGTGAACTATTCAGATATTATCTTCGATGAAAAATTAACCTGGAACGCTTATTTAGAAAAGGTTTCACACGAAGTCCAACTATTCTAATGGATTTGTTGAAGAATCTGTGAAATATATTGAGGCACAGGACTCAAACAAATTAATTGTTATATGTGATGATTGTAAGACTGATAATTATAAGGTATCCCTCTCCACATCTTTCTGGAGAGACGAGCTACTTGAACTGGTATTCTAACTTTGGACTTATCTATACACACACCTTGGGTATCAATTTTTTTCATTCATTTTCAACCAACTGCGGTCAAAATCGAAGATTTCAAGTATGTTGTTAGGAGAGGTTGAACTGGAACCTTTAACGTAAAAAACCTCAAATCCTCCTCACGCACATCATTTTTCTTCATAGGAGAATGGTATAACATACACTGACAATAATATTAATCCAGAAAAAACATATTGCTGACAGCTAACAAAGCAAGCAAAAACATTCACATCTGCCAATTTGAGGCAGATTTGTTTCTGAGCAACACAGCACAGAAAACAAGCTGTGTGGGATGACGAAGTAGAATTTTGTTCCCCTAGAAGCGTTGGCTTTCGATGCGCTGTTCTGTTCATTGATGGACATAATAAAGTCAAGAGAAATTGATGTAATGCTTGTTTCTAACTATCCTCATAGTGATTAATCTAAATATCGGGGGAAAATACAATTGGTTATTGTGTCAATAACACTCATTAATACTCAAAACCAATTTTGCTTCACAATAACAATAAAGAGTAACTTAGGATTGCCAGTATAAAGTCGAACTAGAGTTACGAGTGTTAATCGTGATTGTAAAAATTCAATTCGTGCATTTCAAAGAAAAAAGTGATAAAAATCATGAAATTATGAAACAACGAAAATGAATTGGCGCTCTGGGCGACTTCATTGTTTCCAGTGGCGCATTTGCTTTTTCAGCAGCAGAAAAAGCTGGAAAAACATGCAGCACCACATCATCTGTAGATCTTCATCTACCAATGTCCTCTCTTTAATTAAACGAAATGTAGGGTATCTCTAGAGGCTCCAATAAATTCAAAAAATCGCCAGAACACTTCGTGTCGCGACCTTCGTCAAACTTTAACCAGTCCGTTTCGTCATTGACCAATGCGTAATAATGACCAGAACCACAGTGAACAATCAGTGTTATTATTATATTGACTGGTGTCTCAGCTATACTTGGTTTCTTATAATAGTCAGTTAGTTTGGCGCGTGTTTGGCAATACAGTTTGGCAATATTTCTTAGGATGGTAACACTTTGTCAATGAGATTTCATCTTCGACAATAAGGTACATTTTGATTCGATTGATTTACAGTTGATCATCACCCGTTGAAAGTTCCATTTTCAGATAATTTGACAATAAGCTTTACACGGACTGGTTATCGGTCATATTAGGAAACACTAGTTGAAGTTCCAGAAAATCATATACGTTTTTGCTACCTCTTGAACATTTACTACAAAGTAAAGAATTGAGGAGTTTTCCAGCAGAAGATCTACAAACACAAGACGAGATAGACTGTACGGGATCATTCATTCCAGAGCAGTCAGGATTATTGATTCTGCTATTTTTTTGCTCACGAAGAGTATTCAACAAGGACCCAAATAATTTGGAGCAATCCTCTTGTTATCCTAACTAGTATCTAGTGGACTTCAAAGACTCCAGGAAATCGGTTGGTGGGAATAACAATATGAAAAATTAGATTACAAGCTACAAAAAAGATTAATTTTCCATTAGAGATGAAGGGAACGCAGGTCTCTGTACCCACGATTCAGTTCATGTCATGACATTTCTGGTTTTCTTGAGTACTGGTTACTACGTTTTGTTTACCCGTATACTTTTTTCTGATGGAATTGTTGGGATGCTCATAGATCTCAATGACCTTCATATGGAGCCGTACATTAATGCGTTGAATAAGATTGTCTGTTTTTTTTCCGTCTGTCGCACCCCTACGAACGACAACCCTCAGAAGTCGAAACTTGTGCGAGCTAAGGATTAACGGGGTCTCATCTTTTAACGTGTGATTCCTAACACAGAACAGTAGTTTCCAAAATTAATTACCAAATGTCTGAATATTGACCAGAAACGTGAAAAAGTAGGTGAATCCCTTTCGAAATGTACTCGGTTTGAAAAAGAAGAACTTTTAAAGCCGTGTTGTTACTGGGATGAAACTTAACATTTTTAACATCTAGAAACGAAGCAGCAATCGATGGAATAGTGACAGATCATTCTCCGAGATCTAGGAAATTTTAAGTTTGGAAATATGCTGAAAAAGTTTTTGCCTCAGTTTTTTGGGAATCATAAGAACAAAAACAGAAGTGCGTGCCTGTTTTGCAGAGCAAGATGAAGATAAAAAATCAACGAACCTTAATTACGAAGAGCAAGTTGTGATTTGTCAATTTGATATAATATTTTCAATATCTGCGATACGAAAATCACTGCACACGATCTGATAACAATTTACTAATTGTATTGATATACTGTTCACATCTAGAAAACACTTTTATTGCATTTAATATTTTACTGAACATGGAATAATGGTTCTCAATAAATATCGATATTGGACTACATCAAAAAGCTATTAAGAAAGTAAATCAATGGATTATGAATATACAATGTTTCTGTTGCAGTGAGAGAATGGAGAGAACCCACGTAAAGGCTATTCTGCAGCGATTTTGAATATACTTCTTTCAAATGCATCTATTCATGTTGATTTAAGTATTCAATCTCAATGAATTTCAAAACAGACTCATCAGTGGAAATTCAGTAAAGAAAGTTTGAAGTCTGAAATGGAATATTTTTTCTTTGAATTTGTTGGAAAATACATTCTTCTTCACTGTCGTGATAGTTCATAGAAGAAGTACTTGATTTTTCAGGTGATACTAAAGAAATTTACCATAATTATGATAATATGATTATCATAAATTGAGTGTGAAATAATGAGGAAAACTTTCTATGTTTTTTAACACTTTTATTTGTAACTAACCTTACTGCAGTTTCGTCCTATAAAGACATTTTCAAACTTATACAATATATAAGGACATTTTCAAACTTATACAATATATAAGGACATTTTCAAACTTATAGAATATATAAGTTTGAAAATGTTCTTATAGGACGAAACTGCAGTAACATTAGTTACAAATAAAAGTGGTAAAAACATAGAAAGTTTCATTTCTCTTTTCTCCATCAATTAATCAATTGCTTATGAAAAATTTTATTTCTTTGATCATTTTTTAAAAATAATTTTCTACAAGAATTCTTCTTAAAAAACATACACTTATTTATTT
>WOGO01008579.1:0-10582 GCA_015342085.1 Leptinotarsa defecta
TATAATCTATATGCACTTTCAAATCACAGTGGGACTACTTACAACGGACATTACACAGCATATTGTAGACACCCATATAGTGGCACGTGGTATGAATACAACGATTCACACGTGTTCCCAATTTCGCCAAAATCACTTGTGAGCAATGAGGCATATGTCTTCTTTCATGAACAGGAGGGAACGAAGCAGCACCTTTGATGTGATTTTTTTTTCTTCTTTCCTTTTTTTTATAATCTCAGTTCTTTGAATTGATTTGTATTTCATGATTAGAGTGATTTAAGGTTAGGTTAACTGTCATTATAAATTCGTTGTATTCGTTGATATGCATTTTAGCTCTGTTCTGTGCAAATGCTTTGTTCGTTGAAGTCAGGAAAATATTTTTGACGTTACGCGGGAAAAGTACGAAATCAACTTGTTTTGATCCAGTTTTTTTAAAACTTAAGTATTCAGGTTTTGAGATATAACTGTTGGGCTGTTAGAGAGTTTACTTAGTTAAAAAAAGGTTTTTTTTTGTGTAGAATGCATCACTTTCAATATTCCATTTCTTTCCTATTGTTATGTCATAATAGAAGCAAAGTCAGCAATATCTATCTCAATGTTTTAGAGCGGGACGATCGAATTTTCTACGATGAAACTGTAATGCATTTAGACTGCGTGAGATTTTAAATCAATCTACTGAAAATGATCGTCATTTTCAGTTAATTGCGACATGCGACTACTGATGACTGATAACAACCTACAATTCGTACGTAGATTACATGTTACTTCACTCCATTTTGAATTTAGATCTGTCACACATGTTACTAACAGGCGAGTGCAAGATCCTTTTTTTTCATGTTACATTTTCCATATAAAAAACAATAATAACCTGTCAGCAGAAAAAAATCGAATCCACCCAGAGGCAACGTATTTCTGATGGTTTCCTAATATTGTCAAATTTCTCCAGAATCCTGAATTCCTTCCAGACCTCGTGATAAGGTCCGTTTTCTTGCACTTGTGGCTTCTTTGAAGTTCGACGATCGTTGAATTTTTAATATTTCATTGAACAGACCATTAAATTGGAAATTCAGCCATTCCTTTAGCTGTCTTTCTATTTGAATGAAAGGCTGAGAGGGTGTGCAGGAATGGAAAGGTTCACAGATAAGGGTGAGTAATGAATCCTCTGAGAACTGATAGAGATTTGGTTTCAATCGAAATAATTTTTGAGTTCAAGGCTGATAAATCATTTTCTTAGGTTTGCATCTTATTCATTTTTACGAAATGGAGTGTTTATACAGGGAATAGGAAGAGCAAATAAATAAGTGAAGAAAAATGGGAATATAACGTGTCCTATGAATTGTTATGATATCGATGCTATTTGAGTTTTCAACTACTCTCATTTTGTTTTTAGGTGATAATCTTCCCGAGTTCATGTTTTCATTCTTGTGTTTTTCTTCAGACTGTCTGTTCGATAATAGGTATAACGTTCGTGATCAATTTTGAAGTAGAAATGTTTTCTTCCAGGGAGTATTTGGCAACTGTGATTGGTATCACTCACAGTCATTAAACAATAACACAGATGTGCACTACAAAAACACATTTCATGAAAATGTAGCGTGTGCTGGGATCAAATTAGCAATGCTTCAAACTCGATTAAAATTTCGTGAGACTAGCTCGAAAAAACAACAAACATCCCATTTGTTTTGCATATCTGTACAAACTCTCATGTTCAGTTATTTAGATTTAATGAAATTTTTATATGCGAAACACGATTTTGAAGTTCGTTGAGTTCAGTTTTCTGTTTTTTCTGTTATCGGCGAGCAGTTAATTTTCCACCTCTTCTCATGGAATGCGTGTTAAATTTGATAGTTTCGCACTGGAATATACACGGTGCATAATCTGAAAAATGGTCGATCTTTGGAAGATTATAGTATTATTACTTTGTGCATACATTTGAATATCGACAAATTTCAATGGTTTATCGAATTCCTGAAAGTGGAATCGATTAGGTAACAATAACATCGAGTGTTAAATATTTTTTGCAGCATAAAAGGGAGACCAGTTCTCCATATGCTACATTGGTAATATTTCTAACATCTCATAAAAGTATTCTGCTGAGATCAGGGCCAGTGCAAGGGCGTCACAACTCCATAAAGAAGCTCGAATCAAAATTTTAAACGATCACTAGTGTTCTTGATTATCCTTGAAACCATTCACTTCTGGGAACGAAACGAACTCTACAGAATTGAATAATGATCAATTTTTCACTTACAGTTTTTCATTAAATTTCAGAAAACTTGAATAATGTCTTTTACAATTCTCCAAAGTGATTATTTTAGCGATAATTCAGTGTCAGTATCATTTATAGTATTCCAGTCTCTGATTTTGTTCAACATCTGGGTTTTCACTGTTAAATTTTGAAAAATAGCATTGCCAATACTTGAATGAAAATTCATAATGACGTATTCAATTTATTGCTAGATTTTCACTGAAAAGTTCAAAAATTGCAACTCGCGTTGCAATATGCAAGTGCCTCTACAATGTTAGTTCAAATATTCAACACGTCTGAAGAAGTAATTGTAGAGTAAACCATGTGTTATTATTTTGTAAAGTATGTGGTGAAAATCTCCCAATGAAACTGAAATAACTCGAAAACATGATGACTGATAACACAATATTTGGTGAAACTATGGAAAATCAGAACATGCACGTTCTGTAGTAACTATATTCTGCGAAGAGTGTTGATAATGGGCATATATCTATCTATCCAAATTTCAAATGTTTGAATTATAATAACAACAATAAAAATAATAGTTTTTTGCAATAAAAGAGTACAGTGATCAAAGTAACTCACAATTCATACTTCTCTGCATTTTATTTCAATGTAGTTCTTCCTTAACAAATATGGATTATTCTAGAGTGAAATAATAAATAACGAAAATGAACTTGTACTCGCAACCTTTATCAAACACGAATGTTTTCTACGAGGTTGATATGATTTCACTGGCTGTTTGATCTCATTTCCAAATCTGAAATGGTGAAAATCATAAATCTGATTACTTATTGAGGAGAGATAAATACATAACTATATTTCTATGAATGATCAAAATGTATTGAGAAGTTTTCATAACTTGGAAATGGTAATTTGAAGGCACGCGAATAATTTAATGTCAAATGTTTCCCATCTCATATCTATTTATACCGAGTTGGAATATGGTATGTTTCCTTTATCAAATTCTCACAACCCGTAGCTGGTAATTTAATAAATTGAACAATGTCCAACTTAGTTAGCCAAAGATATTCGAGCAATATTCTCGAAACGTAGCCTTGTACACTCTGGACTTCCCTGTCTGAATAATAATTAAATGGGACATCCATTCTACCAAGTCTCACATCGATTACCATAAAAGTGTCGAGAAAAGTTTGTTTTATGAAGGTGATCTTTAATGTCCTCGAAGAGCTTCGTTGCTACTTTATGGGGACTCAGGATATGAGAAAGTTTTCCGCAGCAGGTTGAACGTTGAAGTCTTTATATTAGAAATGACAGTTTCGTGTTGATATAACTCTTAGCCAGGATGATTTTATGAACCAATTTCGGAACAAGTAGGAATGGTGTTTTTATCGATTAGGACAGTGGAAAAAATGAGGAATGGCACAATTCAATTCTTTTTAGTAATTCATAAACTTCTTGGACGTGAAAATTTCACGTTTCACTGATAATGTACAAATACCTTCTTCAATTATAAAATCATTTGTAGATCAACTGAAATCCCTCGGTTACTTTACTGTTTCTATATCGCTAATCCTATCAGACAAGAAACAATCGGGAAACCATATTAGAGATGCGTTTTTGTTATCCGCCTGAAGGGTAAGGAATTTTATTTTTATCCTTTCTGAACGAAAACTCCTTACCAAACTAAAACGGTTTATAGACCTCTATAAGACGGAACTGACGTGAGACGATGATACGGAAAAGGATTTTTGAGTACAAAAACATTCGAAGAGGGGCAGGGATTACAATGGTAACGTTATTGCGGGGATCCAGTTCGAGACTTGAACTTTTATTATTTTTCAATCGAATAGAAAATAAAATTGGAGAAATGGGATATTTATTATCTAGATATTTTCAGAACATTTCAAATATGAAGAATTCAATTCCAACTTCAAAAATATTTTTACTGTGCTACTCGATTCGTGATTCAGACACCATCAATATACCAAAAGATACCCTGTGAGTGCGGAAAATCCTACATCGGTAAAACTGGAAGGCCATTGAAAGGCCAAGGAAATAGCAGAGAATATTTGGCCTCATCATGTTGGTCTCACGTTGAGATCATCAACAGAGAGAAACACTGGTTCAAGAGGAAGTTTATAGAAGCTGCATATATGTTGACCAATGACGCATTTAGCCAAGCTAGCGTAGATATACACAACATATGGAAATCTAATTGAATAGAATTGGTCGATACTTGATGAAAATCCATATTGAAACTCATTAAAACCATTTATTGTATGATTCTCATCATAAAGGGTTTTACAAAAATTGCGACTCGTGTTTCGCTATACAATAACTTTTTCAAACGTAAAATAATGATTATTTTATGCCTGAGAAAGCTTTTTTATAAAGAAACAGGGTCACGGTTTTTGTAAAACCCTCATTAAATAAACAGTATTGATGTTTCAATATGGAAACCTGTAATCAAGCGGTCAACTTCCTCTAAACCGGTGAAGCGGAGAGTGGGAAGAGGCTATAGATGAAAGCGTTTAAATGACCTATAAATACCTAGTCACCTCTTGGAGAAATAGTTAATATAACTTGGTTTGAAATCTTTCTCAATTATTTTAATTCATTTCTAATTGTTCAATAAAGTCTTTGCATATTATCATATATAGATTTAAGACTATATCTTATGGGTTAGGATTGAAATAAACCAATGTGTTGCTGAAATGAAAGTTTTATTTTGTTAGTTTCTTATCAAAGAAAACATTTTATCAACACTTTTGTACACTTTTGTGAAAACCTCACCTGAAATGAAAGAAATGACATACACATTCTATTCCTTCTTTCCGATTTGTATAGTCACAAAATAAATCTCAATATGAAAGTATTTCTCGGCCTTTTTCTTATCGCCACATTTCATTAAATCTAACCTCAAACCAAAAACTACAGACTAAAAAGTTTGACATTGATATGCCAGCACGCGAAGCGCGCCAAATTCAACATTGAAGAAATATAATTTCTTTACGTAGATAACAAATTACAAACAATGCTTTATAGACAACAAAACATTTCACCGTTCTACTTTTGACGTACGCTGTATGCACCCAAAACTAATTACAACAGAAAATACATGAGTTTTTCAAAACAATTTCTCAAAATACTGCACCTAATTTAGTGTTCTTCTCAGTTTTGGTATTGATTTTTCATTGTGTCCCCATTAGACGAGTTTCTTTCATAGCGCTTCGATTTTGTTTCAGGATAATGGGCGAGAGGCTTTGGATCTCACGGCATCTCCCTTGCGAGCCCCTCCGGCGCCCAACTCGAGGAACACCCATCCGCCGCCGATGGTTATACAGGGGGATTTCAGAAAGGTGAGTTAATACTTACCAAGATCTGCGACAGTCTGGAAAATATATATATAAAGCATCATTCACGTGTTGTTCTCTACAACATCTACAACATCTCCAACACATTTTTCAATATCCTGTTGTGAAAAAAATTAGGAGTATTGTTCACTTGAATCGTTTTTTACAAAAACTGCTAATTTTGCTCATAATTTTCGTCATCTGGAAGGGACGCTCTAAACCTTTTCCTAGACCACTTGAACGCTCAGCACTCCAGCACCCACGCACACAAATATATACCCGCACGCATTATTACATCACCTTCCTTGTCAAAAGAGAGGAGTCATATCTACTCTAACTGAACGGGCTTGAAGAATTTGTGAACCAGAACATCCAAAGGAAGAAATGGAAAGTATTCAAGTGACCTTGAGATCGGATGGATGGATGGATGGACAGCTGATTAACGGAAAAACAGATTTAAAAAAAAAAACAGATACAGTGCACCTGAGAACAACAAAGCCATGAAACTGAAGAGTTCCACAGTTCAAAAAGGGGAGGAGGCTACCATATATCGCGACGGTTACAGACACAATTGGAAAACTCTTGGGAAAACACAACATTAAAACGGTTTTCAAACCCAGTAAGAAGATAAGAAAAGTCTCAGGTGGACTAAAGACCAAAGAGACCCACTATCAGCAGCAGAGGTCTATCACCGTGCACCTGTGGGAAGATATACATCGGAACCATCAAAAGGTCCATGGGAACAAGGCTGAATAGTGACACTGAGTAGTACATCATGGTTTTCTGTTTCGCCATGTACTGCAAATGAATAAGATTCTCTTCTGACTTCTGCATCTTTTGACAACTGCGCCTCTTTTTAATACTTGAAGTCGTATCTGATTCCAAGCTCCAACCAATACATAACTTTCTTCGAATTATTGTTCTTCTTTCGGCTTTCACCATCTGTTGACTATTAATCAGGTTCTTCAAGGACCTATGTTTGTGGACTCAGTTTTGGTAGTCATACTTCCGCCTCTGCTTTCCCTTAGTCTGGTATTACACTTTATTAATAACACAGTTGTGTGAGAATCCTGTGTCATTTCATGGTGTTTCGAAGTCTCAGACTACACAAGCAAAAAAATCAGACCCTTATAGAATCGTTCTTCTGGTTTTAAGAAGTTGGTTTTCCTTTGTGTCGAGTTCAGTTCCTTTATATAAAAGATTGAAACTACAAACACGCTCTTCTTCAACAGTTTCGATCACCAGGTCTGTCGGTATTTAGACTTATATTTTGAGAGCGTTCCAACCCAACGTCAACAGTATGGATGCTTCTTTTCTCTGGGCTCTCATCGTCTCATTTTTAAAATGATTTTTGCATATTCCACGTCGATAATATGTTCATTCCTCCTCAGCGAGGATACTTTTTCCTGGGATATGAACTATGAAGTTATCCACATTGGATGATCTTCTACCTCCATTATTTGCGGTACTATCATCCTTGGTTTCAGAAATGGGGCTCGATTGAGACATTTAGACACCAACACACTTAATTGTTATTTTGTGAATTCAGTGACCAAGGCTCAGTGGCCAAGAAACAGATAAATCTCAGGAACACTCGACAAAAAATCATGACCATTTTCTTCGGTGCTCGCCACGGGATGTTCCTGTTTTTGCAAGGGACACCAAATCTCGTTCTCTAACTTCCATTAGTGGAATTTAATTATGGAATGAGTGTATTTGTTGCGGTTAACCGGTGGTATAACGTTGCAAATCGTTAATTAACGAGTTAGTCGGAGCGGCCAGATGGCAGTGTGTTTTCTAATTTCGTGCGATACAAGTTAAATCGTTAACGAGTGAGTTATGTCTGAACTTATGAGACCAAGTCTGAATGTAGTTTTAGTTTGTTGAGTTCGTTTCTATCATAACTTTTATTGTTTCTATTTGTTGCAGAGGAAGTTTTGTAATATTGTTTCGTAAATTCGACGTGATAATGACTATAACCACGCAAACCTGAATTGTAAGGACGCTGTCAGGGGTGATAATTTTTCAAATGATAAAATTACAGAGCGTGTAATGATGGAAAGAACCCCTCAAAAAATAAGAAACATATTTTTGATCGTCACGTTCATCTCGTCAATCCTTTAAGCTTGAATGGGATTAGGAGTCAAGTGATATCTCGTATGGAAAGTCATGTTTTCCAACAATTCCACGGAAAAAGCTTCTTTCTCTATATTTTGTTATCATGCGTATTCACAAACTGGGTTTTCCTCAGACCAGTACCGAAAGTTACGACGATTAACACGTGTTTACATGAAATGATTCATGACTTCATAACCTGTTCAAGCATGCTTGAAGAAGCTATTGTATAGCGAAACACGTGTCGCGGAAATATGGAATGTACTTTCAATGCAACGGCGTTCATTTTTTATTAAAAGCATCGAAATCCAAGCTCTAAATTATATAAGTGAGCTTGGATATATCTTCTTATAGAAACGCCATCTAGAGATCCAAGACAAATAATGTTCGCAACGGCAATCTGTTGAAAAATTCTTTGATGAAATTGGATAGAATTATTTTTTACAATCTACTCGACATAGACATGGACATATAAACTGACATGAACATGGGCATGGACATAGACATAGACCATGGGTATGGACATAGACCATAGACATGGACATTGATATTGACATAGGCATAGACAAAGCCATAGATAAGGGCATAGGCACAGGAATATACATATACATAGACTTAGACTCTCTTTCAGACTCTTAGATGCAGACTCAGACTCTGTCAGACCCTCAGATGCAGACTCAGAATCTCAGGCTTAGATTTGATCTTAGACAGTCTCAGTTTTAGACACGGACATATGAATAGACCTAGACATAGAACATGAGCATGGACATGGACCATGGATGATGAAGGTAGCTTGTTATAGAGATTAATAATATGCAGAGAGTTATCATGCCGAAACACATGCATTGTGATTGTTCTTTTTTTGCAGGTATCGGGAATCAGCAGCGAAATTTTCAAACAGATAGAAACAGTAGAAAACGACCATGATGCGTCAACTGCAGCCGCATTAGAGGTGAGTTGATTTCCTTTGACTTTCGTAAGGGTAACTCCATTTGAGAGTAATTCGAATTCGACCAGGAGTACGAAACTTCGCGATGAAGAAATACTCTTCAAGAACTCATCAGTTGTAGTCAACGTTGAAATAAATAATGGAGCGAACTTGACAACAAGGCTTTGAATCGCGTTATTTCTTTGAGTGTCGTGAAAAGAGGGAAAGTCGAGCGACCGTGAAAATTGCAGAATGTGCACTTGCCCGGAAGAATGTTTCCGAGAATAACCAATAAAAACAGACGGTTCCGAGTTGTTGGTTATTGTTTGCGTTTCATTACTTACGCTCGAGGAAGTTTTTACGTCAGAGAATAATCAGTTTGTTTTCCGTAAGTAATTCTTGATGGATATCGAAACAATTTAATTTCAAGAAACGTTCATCGTCTTAGCATTTTATCTTCGAGATGGATTTTTATAAAAATATGTAGGTATGTAGATATATTTTCCGTAATAAATTCTCATCCATCGTATTCTCATCACTATGATGGAAGCACGGAACATTATCAGAAATTCAACAAGGTAATCCTGACAGCAGGACCCCACTTTACGATTACGACAGCTTTTAGGTTGGAGTATTTCTATGAAAATATTCTCTGAGACACGAATCTCCAATGCACCAGCGCAAGCAACGAAAAATCCACTGAGACATGGGAGAAAATACCTCGGAAGACAAGTCACCGATGAGACAGAAACTCCACCTGCTCGATGGCTTTGTGGAACGTCTTGGATGTATTATTTATGATAGAATGCGGACATTTTTACTGGAAAAAGTATATTTTTTAAGCTAGCTTTATTTTTAGGTGCTTGCGGTGTGATCGATTTGCTGTCACTGGTTTAATTTATGGAAACTATGCGAACTGAATTACATTCATTCAATCATATTTTGGAAGAGAGAATTGATCTATTTCCTGACTAGATGACTGACAAATAAGACTTATAATTCTCCCTTATTCATTAAGAAAATTCGTTTATCACTATTTTTTCATGAAACAGGTAAACTTAATCTTTATAAAGCATTAAAACTAATCACTAGTCTCACTGGTCATCTTCCTCTTCCGGTACCTGCACCCGCAAACTTCCAAATACCTTGGAGGGCATACTTTGTTTTTCCACAGGTATATCCTCTTCTTCATCTTCATCATCAATATCAATCTCATCAGGATTGACAACTTTGTCTTTTTATCTCCCTGGGGTTCTCCCCTGACAAAGTTTATTCCTTACATTTCCACTGCTTTGGCATCCAGCAATCGCATGTCGTACTTCGAACTCCTTCCAAATCTGCCAGAATTTGCTTGTTATACGCTGATCGCAAATTTGGTTGCAATGAGCATAGATAGCTCTCGCTCTGTCTATTTCAACTAATTTTGTCTCCATATCAGCAAACCTAATGCACATATCCCTCGTTTTATATTCTGGTAGCACCTCACCTTTCCATAAACTTACCTAGTTTTTGGGATACCATAGATTTCTGCCACTCTCTTTATGTAATTGAATATTTCGAACATTTCCCCTTCTGGCACAGCTTTGGTAGACCTTTCGTAAACAGCCATCGCATGTCTAGCCATACCATGCTCTTCTTCCAGCTTGGCGTAGAAAAGGTAGAGATGTTTCGCGAACTGAGGAGGACACCCCTCCAAACACTGCTCGAAAAGATCCCTGGCTCGTTCAAGTTTAGTACCTCCATATCATTTGAGGAACTTGGTGAGATAAGTATTTCAAATGTCGTAAATATTTGGCCATAGATAGCTTTGGAAGATTTAAATGTACCGAAACTTTCTTGGACCACACTACTTTTATTATTTCCAGTGGTTTATATTCCTACAGTTGGACCCTTTTATGCCATTCTTGGACGTTATGCGGATTCTGTCTCAGAAATACGGAGTTAAGCAACAGCAATCTCCTTGCCATGAGATTT
>WOGO01008580.1:0-10581 GCA_015342085.1 Leptinotarsa defecta
GACGATAGTCGTGTCACGAAGTGTTCTGGCGATGCATTGAATTTATTGGAGCCTCTGGAGACACCCTACATTTTGTTTTATAAGAGAGAGGACAGTGTTAGATCAAGATCTTCAGATGATGTGGTGCTGCAGGTTTTTTCGGGTTTTCCTGCAGCTGAAATAGCAAATGCACCACTGAAATCAATGAAGTCACCCCGAAGCGCCAATTAATTTTTATTGTTGTTTTTATTTTATTTTAATTATGAATTAATCTTTTTATTGAAAAATATCATTCAAAAGAAAAAATAATCATTAAATCAGAAACGAAAAACCCACGCATCATTAAGAAAATAGTCCATTTGAACTTGACCTAACAAACGATTATTGGGAGAAAACAAACTTCATGACCTTTCACCTTTATGTACTGCATATACAAATATTCACAATGAAATGGAAAATTCGAGTAAATGTAGTTTATATGATTTTCAATATGCCTTTGAATCATTCAGCATGGAAATTCCAGCATGTAATGATAACACAGCAATAAACCAAAATATTTTGAAGTACTCTGATTACAAGTGTATATAAACAGATGCTTCTAAGCATTGTGAAGGAACAGGTTGTGCGTAATTCGGAGTTTGTTCGAAAAAAAGATGTTTCACGGGACTAACAGGAACTCATTGATGAAATTATTTGGTTAGTATAAGTAAAGATATTTCCAGGAGTGGTTTTGAAGGGTAAAACAAAGTTCTAGTAAAAAAAACACTGAACATGGGCGTTTCAATTGTTGATAACAAATGCTGAGATTTTTTAAAAAGAAATGTGAACTCAAATTGATATCCGGATTTGATATGAGTTCAGATTGATTTATAGCAGTGTGAATTTTTCTCCGCTTAATCAATTTGTTTCCCTGATAATTATTACATTATTATTACTTAAGCAATCAACCGTATCATTTATATCGGTCCAATCTTTTTCTTAAGCGATACATTGTGAAGCCGTGCATTTCTGCATAATTTTATTCAATTCGTTAAGATCGTATTTAGATAAAGATTATTGACGGGTATGCGTCGCTAGAGGCTTGAATAATTTTGATTGCATTCAATGAAATGAACGCATGTAATTATTCAATAAATTAGAACATAAGACCTTATCACTATTTACTCAAAAAATGTATTGAAAACACTTTTTCCACGCCGGAGAAAAGTTTTGATTATCTTCTGATGGTGCTTACTTGGTTGAAACACTAGTATTTTTGTGCTAGTGTTGCAACTTCACTTGTCAAAATATTATTCCAGAATACAAATCCCATGCAAAACTGAACTCAAGCAGATCTTGCGGTCCCAAGTTCAAACTCTCATGATCAACCTACTAAATTTCTAGCGAATTGCTGGTTTCAATGAGCTCATAACTGTATTAATTGTGAAACACCTAAAGCAATCAAAAATGTTATCGGTATCAAACTTTTTAATCAGTGCATATTTGTATTATTTTTTTTAACGATTATTGAAACTGCAATTCGAATTTGATTAAATATTCCGAGGAGTATGTAGGTGCTCACATGCATATATAGCTGTAGGTTGGATTCGAGCTGAAATTTTTAGTGATAACGGAATTAGAAAACGAAAACGTATACAATTTTTGCGGAAAATAAAAATTAATGTAATGCATTCGTGATCACAAGAACAAAATGAACCATGAGATGAAGATTACCATTATGATGTTCCTAGATAACAGGTATATTTAACAGGTATAGTATCATTTTCATCAAACCGGTGAAGATTTTCGATTTGTCAAGCATTTGATTATTGTTCATTATTGTATTTTGAAATAATAACACTTTCAACAAATGTTAAATATAAGGTTGTCTAAAAAGTTTTGTTCGTTTTAATGTCAAGTGTTTTTGTAGCTCCTTATCTCAATTAATATTTATTCTATTGTGTCGTAGTATATACTTGATCAATAGAGAATTTTGTGATCAATACATTGCTGCTGTTCATTTTTTTTGAAATTTCAATTATATTCTCTTTTCAGTTTATTTATTATATGATGTCGTTGAGCGATTTTCGGCCAATTTTTCTCTATGAGTTCAAATTGAACCAAAGCGCTGTCGAAACGGCCAAAAAAATGAACAAAACATTTGGCAACTATAGTGTTAATGAACGCACTGTTCGACGTTGGTTTGCGAAATTTCGTTCCGCAGATTTTAGCTTCGAAGATGATCCCCGAAATGGTCAAACTACAGTAATCCAGGCCGAGGATTTGATGACCCTGGTGGAGACTGATCCATCACAAACGGTGCATGGGATGGCGGAAAAACTGGACGTTAGCTCCCATGCGGTTTTTGACGGTTTGAAACCTATTGGAAAAGCAAAAAGTTCAAAAACTGGGTGCCCAACGATTTGAACAGTCGACAGAAATGTTCACGTTTCGATCCTTTTTTTGATCGGATCTTCACATGTAATGAAAAGTGGATCCTCTACGACAACAGGAGACTTTCAGATTATTGGTGAGATACCGATAAGCCACTCGGGCAATTTCCAAAGATAAACACCAACCAAAAAAGACCATGTATGTATAGTGGCCAGCGGCTGGTGTGATTCACTATAACGTTCTGCATCCGAGATAGACAAATCACCGTCCAGAAATTAAAAGTCGAATTTCTGCCTCACCCACCATACTCCCCAGACCTCTCGTCAACCGACTACCATCATTTCAGGTACTTCGATAACTTTCTCACCCGAGCACACAATTTTTATGCTGATGAAATTCATTGACTTGTTTTACGTTGGCAAAAGTATACTTATTCAAATGGCGCTTATTTCTATTGAATTGAGTAAGTATTCACCTATTAATTTCTTCATTTAACAGCTGAATAGACCTTTATTACTATTCCCATAACGGGTGATTTATTCTGTTGTGTTTCCCGGTGCACAAATAATTATAATTATTGATATCATCAAATTAGTGAATAGTTGAAATTTTTGTTTTAACTAAATTCAAAGATGTTCGGACTTAGCAGCTTGAAGATATTCTTAAGCTGATAAAGTTGAACAATACTCATAGCAGAGAAAAGTTCTGGCGAATGAGTCCCAAAAAAGGGGTTGAAGGTTTGGCTGAATATTCATGAATATATTGCAATTTTTGCCAAGATTTCTATTTTTGAAAACGTACTATAACCCATTGTATTGATCAAATCTTTCCTCTCTATAATTTTAGTATAGGTGAATTTTCATCAAATATAGCTATCAATATCAATTATAAAGTCTATCGCATTGGATACTACTCCAAATTTGGATTAGATAATGAAATCAAATCTTAAAATAGCATACCTCAATCGCCTATATATTCAAGAAATTTTCTGGTTTCAACTGAACAAATACACTTCACTAATAATTAACGAGGTCTTACCTGTCAACGTGTGATTCCGAGCACGTTCTATGTAAACAGACAGGATATCAATCAAATAAATAAATTCCTTACGAATATGACTTTTTTATTTTTATAAATACCAAAACACGAAGTGAGTAAGTTGGAGTGGTATTGTTTGGTGTTTCTTCAGTTTGACAATTTGTATTGCATTTCACTTTTGAATACAAAATACCCCCCGCAAAAAAGGGCGGTGGTACCGAGTTATTATGGTAAAGTGAAATAATCAAACCTCTTTTACTCACGCCGGTACCCAGACTGGGTGGTTCAAATAACCATAAGTAAAAGAGTAAGCGTGATTCATAAAAAGGTCTCCCGAGTAGGTCGACCATGAAGATAAAGATAAGAAAATCAACTGAAAAACAAGTATTAAAAAATATAGGTTGGCAGAATTGCCTAGAGAAAGACAGCGCATTCCTTGACGAAGTACCTATTATTTTAACAGGAGACTGATCAAAAGCTTTCAATTGGGTAACGACCAAACCAAATAGAAGGACAGAGAAGAATTTACTCTTCATATTGAATAAATACGTAGATATATAGAAAATAGACACAAATGAAAGAAAATAAAACATTTTTCTCTCCAGATCTTGTGGCCGAAACACCCGAAACACCGTAACTAACTGTGTTTCATTACAATTTTTCACAAGTTTGATGTAGATAGAAGTACCTACTCTGAAAGAGTATTACACTTTTCACAACATTATTTCTTATGAACAGATTTATCAGGAATATCAACTTCATTGTCTATTTCATTGAAATAAACCGCAGACGTTGTTGTTTGTTACAGGAATCACAAGAAATAATTTATTGGTGCAAGTTTAACAAGCCAATTTGCACATCTATTATGTAAATATAAGTTCCACGGTTTATTATTTCTCGAGAAAAATTATTCTGTATGACTTGATCTTTTCTAGCTAATTTATTAGAAAAGAATGGAAAACTATATACTTTTAGTAATCATGACCATCATAAAAACAAAACTATTATAATTTTATGATATATCGATTTGGCTAAATCTTACTATTGAAGTATCTGTACTTTCATCTTTAAACATATCTGTAGATTTTAAATAATTTTTAAATAATTTCTTACCACACGAACAATTATCTGACCTCAATATGCAAATTTCAGCACGAGTCGCTCGACGAGTATTAACATTTGAACAACTCATATGACACTCCCTTAAAGTGTGCCATACAAGTCACCATCGAAACGAATATTTCATGAGGAAGACTAACTTAGTTCTTTTTTCATGAATGAGGGATTTTGTAACTTTATTCAGAAAACATGTTTTTCCTCAGTTTTTGAATACTAGTATATTACGTACCGAGTACAATAAGAAGTCAATTACCCACGAGCAAAAAACTGTAAGCACTAGGCTTTAGTCGACTGACCGTAGAAAGGAATGGTACAATATATTTATTTGAGTGTATAGCTTTGGATAATAAACTCATTCAGTCAGTCAGTCAGAACTCAATTAAATGATTTAAAAATTGTTGACAATACTTCCTACAAATTATTTTATTGAGAATTTGATACAAATGTTTTTATTACTATTTATGCCATTTGGTCACCTCCTCGATCAACTAGGATGATGGCAGATGATCTTTTGAAGCAGTATCCAGTATTTGTTTATGGATTATCCAAATTTAAAAATTTGGTAATTGGTCAGCCAAATGAGTCCAACAACCTGACAAGTGTATTTTACATTTTTATAATTCAAAAAAATTGGTCAACATTTTTTGGTCTCAGGTTCATGTACTAAAACAAAGTCTCGGACCCAAAAACTAAAACCATTCTGTTTTAGTTTTTGTGTCCGGGACTTTAATGTATAGTTCTTGGCCCATATCTTTAATAAGATGTATTTGCATATCTTTCAGTTCTTTTTTTGGCATGCTTCAGAAATAGCAATAATGATTGGAACCAAGAAATACATTCAAATAATATTAATATATAATAATAACATTTACAGAAAAAAAATTCACGCATTATCGCTGAGCTACTCTGGCGATTACCAATGTGATGTCTGTGATATGAGTAGTAAACATAATTGATATTCACTTTGTGAGTGAATAAATAAATTCGAAGAGGTTTAAATAATATAATAATGTCAAATACAACTGCTAAAAGGTATATTTTGGTCTGTAAAATATTTTCAAATCCTTTTACTTGGCTGTTATAGTTCATAGAATTTACGGAAGTAGGCTTTTCTTTAGAGGCGTATTTATGTTGTGTCTTAGTATTTCAAAAATTCTGGAGTTGTGTTACCTTCGAAAAGAAATATTCTGGAGCTTCCTTAATGAATTGATTTATTTGTTCAGTGATGAGCGTCGACGATTTCTTCGGTTATAAATCAGATTTGCGTGATATTCAGGATGCTTCTCAGCATGACGATGGTTTCAAAGTCTTTGCTAAATCTTCAAAATAAAAGAGAGGAACGTTTTCAGAATACGAAGTTATGTTTTTCTTCTCTCTCCAACTCATAAAATTTACGAAATCATATTCGTATTTTTCTCTTGATTTTGCTGGCAGCAAATTATTTATCGCAATATTTGCTTACTCGGTAATATCTGGTGGGGTAGCACAAATTTCTTGGTCGTTATCACTAATTTTGAATTTTCACGAGATTCTAAATGACAGCTTATAATAAGCGGTTGTTGATTCACGGATATAACTAGATTCATTACCAACCCACAAACTATTGGACAATAAATTTATTGAAAATATGATTTTTATTTCGATGTTACAGAGAGTTTGAAGAAAAAATTCACTGATTTTGGCTTTTGGATAATTGAATGTATTCATGAGATCATATTTATCAGAGTAAATGTTACATATCTCATAATTTTTTTAATTTCTTGCGGAAGTGGCAGCCTAAAATTTAGAATACAAGTGTTTTCTAAATGAGCCATTACACTTCTGCTGGTCAAATGGAGGGAGTTGAAAAACTATGTTGATATCACTTCTTTTATATAGATAAATCTTTATATGAATAAAGCTGTACACAGTGTGTTTGTTTCTGACAGCAATTATTTTTGTGTCGAAAAAAAATCAATGGATACCTATAGAAAGACTTACAAAGTACTTACCGCTCTGATACCAGGCCCACCTTGACCATCCCAATGTGCATTATATTGGCGGTAGAGCAGGTGGATTAAATGTGAAGTGGTCGATAACAAATGACCAATCTTATATGTTATATTACGATCAGTTCCTCTAAAAAGGCATTGAAAGACTTCGAAAACCATGTTTTTGAGATATCATCTTCAGTAGAAAAAATGTTCCGAAAAAACAGTTTGTTTCATAAAATGTTCTCCAATTTTCTGTAATTACTTACAAGATGACCTGTATATGATCAATTCTCTTCCAAGATGATATAGACATCAACTACGGTAATCGAAGAAATCAATCAAAACCGAACGAAAATATTTGAAATATCTGAAATTTGTTTCAATATTTTCACAGCTATCGGGATTTATGACCGAAATAAATATTATGGCCCATAAACTGGCTGATCGTTTCAACAAACTCGCTCGGATAAAAGCTAAAAATGTTTGGCCTTTATATTTGTACATAGTCAATATTATCGTAGGTACAAGCTACTACATCATACCGAGTTTATAATTCATAACGATGCAGTATTTATCGTTCACGTTCAATGCAGACGTTTTTATGTTAACGTTAATAATCGAAAGTTGGCAACACTGATTCCAGATGGACTCTGGTGGAAATGAAAAGAATATGTTTGCACTTTTTATCGTGTTTAATGAGCCATTGAACTGTTATATTTGCTTAATGTCTGTACAGCAAATTTTATGAGTTTCCTAAACGAAACTGGACACCTTTCCTGATGGATTATAAGATTAAAGCAGTCTGATAATATAATTGTAACGCAATAGAATTATTTCATTTTAGTATTTTTTCTCTTTTTTGTGTATAAGAGTGAATTTACAAACATATCAAAAGTATCAATGAAGCAAAGAATAGCTTAGACTTTAATGTTTCTAAAAAACATTTCAAACCGAATTTTGCATTAGGAGACTGAGAAAATAGTTTTTTTTTCTAGTAAAAATAGGTCAAGACTCTTCAGAAAAACTAACTGAACGAAATATTTTGAACACTTCATTGTAAGATTTTTCGCAAAACGTTCAACAAAAAAGCAATATGTGTGCTTCAATACCCAATACCAATACCTTCTTCAGGCGTGTGTGATACCAAACATGTCAAGTGTGTCGTGTGTAATAGGTGTTGGGGTTTTGTGAAATTCTAACAATGAAATGTAATTGAAATACGTTTACAAGGATTGCTTTCATGTTTTTCACACAAAAAAATCATTAGATGGGGCTCCTGAATTATAGAATCACAATATTCGT
This sequence comes from Leptinotarsa defecta, assembly GCA_015342085.1. Taxonomy (NCBI): domain Eukaryota; kingdom Metazoa; phylum Arthropoda; class Insecta; order Coleoptera; family Chrysomelidae; genus Leptinotarsa; species Leptinotarsa defecta. The sequence continues at coordinate 7,785 of WOGO01008580.1, forward strand.
AAAATTCAACATTGTTGCCCTAGATACCTCGGTAGCTTAGAAATTGAAAGCATACTTAGCTGAAAATCAATAAATACGTGAAAAACAGAAATCACTTGGGAAGGTTATTGTTGGATCAATTTTTACGATTTCAAAAAAGCCCAACTCGACAGGAATGTATGTAATCTTTTCGATAAACGTTTGGTAATGAAGCATCATCAGAAGATACTAGAATTATTTCACAGAAGCGATTGTGATTTCAAGAAAATCGATGTCGTTAGCAGGATAATTGAAGAAGATTGAAATGTGAGATACTCTGAGACAGAAGCGTCCTTTGGTATATCACATTTCATTTCGTGAAAAATTCAGGTGTAAAGAAGGCTCACCTCAATTGGTGTAAAGAAACAATTAAAAAATGCTCAGTTGGAAATTGTAAAATCTCTACAAAGTATTTTTTCCATGTGAGGAAAAGTATATGTATTCGTATGAACCGGAAACTAAGTAACATTCCACACTGCTTCGGAATTACACGATTTTCCGTCATCACTGGACATATCCCCAAGATTGCTTTAGTAGAGGATCGAAGAAAAGTTAACTAGAACTAGACCAATCACTGAAAGTGTAAAACAGCGATACTGTATTAGAATTTCAGTGACTGGTCAAAAATTTGTTTTTAGATTCTACTTAACCTCTACATCAAAATTGTTTTTGTATAGCAGGTGGCTCTCATCCCTTCCCATTGAAAATAAGTCCGGGAATGAACAGATTGACTAAGCAACTTCTGTCCTGTTTTTTTTCTGGATGTCAGTATTCTTCGACTTATTCGCGTGTGGAAGTACCAATTTTTGTTCAACCAAGAACCTCACCTTTGTTGCTAATAGCCCAAAAAGTATTTCATGGAAAAAAATCTTAGTAAAAAAGTAGCGTATAAAAATCAAAAAGAATAGGCGGTTCATGTTTATAGACCCAATAGAAACAGTAATAGCTTGCTGAAAGTTGATTCCTTTTAGTCAAATGACGAAAGTGAAAGTTTTATCACCAACAACTAATCAAAAATCAATATATTTTTCTGGAAAAACTCATAGATCCTTCTTCGAAGTGAAAAACCCTTCATTTCGTTTTCTATAAGAGTCGTAATTACTAGTTCCATTGAGAACAATCGTTACCACTCTACAAGTCACTTTATTTACTTATGTGATATACTCTAGAAATTTGCAGTATTGCAGTTCTAGGGCATATTATGAGTACATGAATACAGTGACTTGTGAAATGATAACCATTATTTTTAATTGGAGTAGTAATTTTTATAATCGAAAAAAAAATTGGGGTAAACATTATTTTCGTCATAACTCGCTTAGTTTTGATGCTGGGAATTATTTTAAAGAAATGAACAATTCTTCAAGCACTTCAAAAAATATGAGTTTTCTCAAAAAAATGTATTTTTCTTGGTAAATCCACGACGACACGTTCAATTTTGGCGTTTGACGAATAAGACGAACAAAAACCAACTATCAAGCTTATTGGGTCTACAGACAGTATAACCTCACAATTTTTTTGTATTTTTATAAACTACACTTTTACTCAGAGTGATTTTTTCATAAAATACTTACTTTTTGATCTATTCGTGAATAAAATATTTCAAAAAGTTGGTATATTAGTTAAAAAATTGACATTTTCACTCGTAAATAAGCCGAAATTATAATGGAAAATACTCAAAATTATTCAACCTATCCATTTTCAGATTAATTTTCAATGAAATTCCATTTCGAGAAAGGGTGGCAAATTAGGGGTGGAAGGTAAAAATAACCTGTTGAAATATGTTTTTTCGTTAACCAGCTGTCGACCTCCTACAAACGACAACTCTCAAAAAAGTCGAAACTTGTGCAAGCTAAGGACTAACGAGATCTTCACCTTTTAACGTGTGATTCCTAACACGGGTTGGACGATAGGAAGTGAAAATCGATCGTCTGGCCTTGGGGTTCAGACCATCAATTCGCACAGCGGTCGATTGACCACCCACGTCAACCCACCTGGCTACCGTCGTAGAACCCGGATCCAAATCTTGTCATAAACAAAAAAAAATGAAACAGTTCTAACAAAGTTTTTTTCATACTATCTGTAAAAACTCGAAATGTGACGTGTCATGGATTTTAATTGACAATCGACTAATTCCATTACGTACTTGAAATGATATTTGAGGAATCGAACACAAATACGACAATAATACATTCCAACTTTATGTGGATGTGAAAAACATGTTTTAAAAATAACGTAAAGAAACAAATGAAACGTAACATTTACCATCACTACCAAATTTTCAATTTGATGTACTATTTATCTCTTTACTTATTGGCTGATACGTTATAATGTTGTGTGCTAGTTGACAGTTACATTTTGTGTCATGGAAATTTTCATACTTTAACAGTCGACTTAACATTTCTTTTGTTTTGTTTATAACTATAAAAGAATCAGATAATTATTGTTTTCCATGTTTTATATGCAATTAGCTAATTACTCAAACTGAGTGTTACAATTTAGTATGCAGGGGCGTAAATTAATTTCAAGAAATTTCTAGATTTTTTCTTTTCCTTTGGGTACATTGAAGATAAAAGTTGAAGTTTTTCACTGCCACAAAAATGCAAATGATATTGAAGGCAAATTCATTGGCAACTTATAGTGAAAGGAGGCGGATTGGCTGTCCTTGTTCATCTTTCACTGCCTGAACCACTGTGCATGCTGTTTTCGGCGAGTGCATTGGCTTGGGATGTGGGGGTTGAGCAAACCGGCCATCGGATGCCTGCTTCCACGTAGCCCCGCT
>WOGO01008581.1:0-10581 GCA_015342085.1 Leptinotarsa defecta
ACAATTCATTCACCATACGTGACAAGTACTTTTCGAAAAAATTGCAGAAAATTCCATTCGTTTCTCAATGGAATGGAATAATAACAAACCTGAATAAGCATTTATGATGCATTGTTTGGAACCTTTGGTGTAGTAATGAATATTACTGGAGTTTTTGTCCAACACCAAATCGTTATTTTTAAGATGATCACTCGGTGATCGAAACACGTGTCGAAGTGTTAAAAATAACGATTTGGTGTTGGGAAAACACTTCAGTAATATTCACTGAATAAGCATATTGGGGTTAGCAGTTCGGACGACTTTGAGATGACTCAAAATAATTACACAGCTGATTATTGAGAATGAACTCGCACAAAACTTCCCAAGTTTCAATCGTTTCCAAGAACCGTTCAGACAACGAACCCCAATTCGAATAAAAAAATAGTTGTTTTCAACCTGACAATTGAGTGTATTTAAAAATAACGTTGTTTTCAGGAATCCGGAATCAGGACCATAACCTTAATGTGTTACAATACTTCTGAGAAAAGGGCAGAGCAATAAAATATCTATTGCCCTGAAAGATGTAAAGTTTATGAGTTTCGTGATATAGATTCATTTCAGGTGAGTTCTCAAATTGAATTTACCGGTAGGTAAATCCATCGGATACTCAACTGTTGAATTTGAGAACTCGTCTTATTTGAACTAACGTCTAGAGAACGATAATGTGTTGGATTAATGGACGAGTCCACCAATTGACTCCATAGGTTCAACTATGGGTCCATTCGAAACATAAGCGTGATTCTATTGGTTAGATCAATACATCAGAAAGTTTTTTGTTGATGAACTGATGAACTCGAAAAATAGGTCATTCAAGATCAAGTATTTCAAACTAAAAATATCGCACCTGTTGAATATTATATAATAGATGTGTTCGGTTTTCAAACCCGGAAGCCGAGCGAACAGATACATATTTGATAACATGTGATCACACAGTCATTGAAGCAAAATATATGTAACGAACATTTGTGGTAATATTTGTCATTATAAAACCTCTAACATACGACTGATGAAGTTTTTTCTACAACAGAAATATATTTCAACATTTTTTGCAACCATTCAAGAATGACTAGTGTCAAAGAAGTCATTATCATATCAATAGGAATGTGTCTTGAACTCTCTTTCGAATACAGTGATGTGCTTACAAAAAAGAATAAAAAATTTCACTAAAAGTTTATGACTTTTCAAGAAATACCTGAAACTTAATCACTTTTCTGAAAATATGACAATTGACAACAAAAAAATCTGTCCGATCCTGTCGTTAATCTCAGAGCTATCAATCACATTTTTCTCCTCACACAGATCTGCATTATCGAACGTTCGCCGAGTGAAGTTAAAGCTAGTCGAGCGCTTGGTTTGCAGTAAACGAACATACCTAATAATGAAAATCACTGTTCTCAAAAGAATTAAAAACTTGAATGACTTAAAAAGCATTTTTCAATTAGGAGGACCTTGGAAAAACATCTACTTAATATTTGGTTGCGTTAGGACGACCGCTGAAAGTACCGAACGCAACTTAACAAATTATTTCCTTTGACATGGTGCATAATATAACTGAATTCTAACCGTCAAAGTGAATTCAAATCGCCGTTATGTCATTTTAAACAAATGTCTTGTTAAAATATCGTTAGAATATCATGTAATCAGCCAATGGGATATTACCATATGTATTGATTCGAAAAATAAGCTCCAATATAATTGACATTTTTCACATTGTAGTTATTTTTCTTCAGTTTTCCATGACAAATATGCATTCCAGAACAAAGCAACAACTTGAACAAGCAGAACTTGGTACTGTAGAGGAATGAAATAAAAATTGAATAGCTGAATGGGTGGCCAAACTTCATAGTTGGTAATAAGAATGTCTTTGTACTTCTTCTTTAACTGGAGTTTAATGAAGTCCCAACTGTGCCCTTCGAGAGTATTCATGACAGTGATGAACAGCGCCAAGAAAGTTGGTGCGAAGACGAATTGATCCAGAGCCACCTTTTTGAGAACCACTGATTTTCCAGTATGGCCGATGTATTTTGACAGAGCTTTGTACCATATCGAAATAGTTGGTCCCTGAAAACAAATTGTACAGAATTGTGTGTCTTCTAGGTAAGTGATTTTATTTTTCTTACCACCATAACTGCCCCGATCGCAAAAAACCTAGCTGTCCTCCAGAGATGAACTTGCTTGAAGGACTTCTTTTCTATGATTGTCTGGGCTATTAAGTCTCCTGTTCCCATTAAAGTGCCTGTCTGTACCGCCTGTACCATTACAAAGTGATCGTTCAGTAGTTTTTTATATAGTTTCAATATTCTGCCAGATTTGTTCATTTTGAAATTTGTGACTAAATGTTACGAGTTCGAATTACTTTGAGGTTAAGGTCATTACTTCATATATGAAAACAAACTTTTTTATGCAGTTTGACAGAGAGATAAATGTCTGTCATACCGGTGGACGGCACAGTAGAATGATGTGAGGAGAGATAGAAAATACTGTTTCATGAACAATTGAAATGATTATTCCTGACATTTATGGGTTTTACACTTTTCTAAAATCAAAAAGCTTTCCGAAATGAATAAAAATTAAATGTTTTTCATTTAAATGAAAACAAATATAACCATACAGAATTTCAGGTTACATTATCAATAAATATTACTTATGTCATAAAGTAAGAACTTGCTAATTATACTCACTTAATTAAACGGATCCGATATACCTACTGTTCGGGAATTTAACAGTCAAAGTATCGGTCCTTAATTTTGAGAATACTTGTAATTTATAAGAATAACCTGACATGGGATTATAGCCATGTCCAAAAGTATAACCTAAAACATTTTCCTAAGTTTTGTTATTGTTATAGAAACATCGATTTCATATCAAATGAACCTAGAATAAATTTGAAAAAATATGTAACCATTTGGCAGTGCGAATTTCTTGTCTGATCATTATCACGGTTGACATATTTGACACTTTTTAGGCATATATTTTTAAGAAGTATTATGTTGTTGGTATGTGATGTCCCGATTTACCCATTACAAGTTTTTTAAAAGATTTTCTCAGTTCCTGCACGCGCAGAAATCAGTTATTCAAAACCCCATACCAATTTTCCGGACAGTCCTCATGTCTAACCCCAATAAACTGCTTCTTGGATCTCAAATCTGTAGCGCTACAATTTCCAATGTGAATGAAAATGAAAACGAATCAGAAAATGCAGAAAGTGACGCAGTTGAAAGCAGCATCGAAGAAGACCTAGCCAATGCCTTACAACAAGGAGACGCAGCGATTCTAAGACTCATGGAGCAGTTGAAAGACTTTGTGACAGTCGTGAGTCAAGAGTATCGAAATTGCCTTGTCCGTCAGATGGAGATAATACAAAACTCCATGAATTTGGACCCTGAGTCAGGAGTTTGGGACGAGGTACCAAAATTCCGAAGCCTTGCCAATGAGCTGCAAAATGAATTAAATGAGTATATTACTCTTTTCAATACTTTGGGACAAATGGCCACTGAAAAGTCATTGGTGAACTTTGTTGGCGGTAGTAGCGAAAATATAGATGAAGTTGGGGAGAAGTTCAAGGAACTGGAAGTTATTTTCATGAAAGAGATTGAGGAAAATAAAAGAGCAGAGAAGGAGCTTCTTCGGGTCAAACGTGATATGATTTTGAATGAAATTTCAAATTAGACTTTACACCTTTTACATCTAATTTTATTAGTCCATTCTAGTGTTCAGCAAAACTATCAATAAAGTTTCATCAGTTAGAATGCTTTGAACTTTTCTTGTACCTATATTTTTGCTTGAAAGTTCCAGGTTAAATAACTGATCTAGTTCAATATCTTTACAAATTGCAGGTAAAAGTTTCCTTTTCTAATTTTTTTTATAAAGCTAGTACCGGCACTCAGTAAAATGTGAAAAATCTAATGAGCAGGAAAATTTCATTTTCTGGTCCTAAATTTATTAGAAAATTAATTATGAGGAAGTTATTGCATTTCTGTGCGATCTCGTAGATGTATTTAATTGCATCAGTTATGTTATACTATTTCGAAAATATCACTGTTTTAGTTTCAGAAAAAGCAGCCTGAATCAAGCAAGGTTTTGAAACAGAATGTCGTGGATGGGTTACCAAACCGACTCCAAGAAGTCATAAGGGTTACAGGCGGCAACACCCATTATTAAATTTAATTTTTTTTTAAAAACCCCACTTTTGCCACAATTAACTTTGTCAAATTTTCATCGAAAATTTACAATAATTAAATTTTTGTAAAGAATCCGTTAAGAAACGACTTTTATTGAACATTTTTGTTTTTTTTTACCTTAAGGGTAGTTTACAACATACCCTCTCATGAAATGTGATATAAATTTGACTGTTTCTGAAAACTGATAGAAATACAAGGTGGGCGGTTAATTGTGCCTGTGAGTGTATATTGAATTTTTTTTTTTAGTGTACAATTCTTGAATCTTGAATTTCTGAATCTGGATTTTTCCTTGGGTTCATTATAGAGTTGTAACATATTTTATCGATATGGATCCACAATGATTTCCACAAAGTTCTAACCTTGTGTAATTTTTACACGATGACTTTTATGAAATAGCTGTTTGGAATGTTTCTGGGGTAATACTAGTTTCGGTAATTCTGTCTCTAAGTTCCCGTATTGTCTCAGGTTGCGTAACATGAACTTTCAGTTTGATATTGTCACAAAGGAAAACATCGAGAAGTCAAATCCGGTGCACGAGCAGGTCTTTCCAACGGACCACATCTACCAATCCATATGCCTGGGTATCCAACCAATCTCTTACAGGATTATAAAAATATGGAGGAGCACCATATTTCTGGAAAACAACTGGATTTTCGAATTCATCTTGATTGCTGGCCACGATTTCTTGAAAACGTGGGTGAAAGAGGTTTTTGAATAATTTCCAAATATAAATCGTCAGTTAGATATTCCTCTAGAATTACAGATGCAACAATTTCTATCATCCGAGATAGATTTTCTTCCAGCTCCTTTAGCTCTAACTATACTTCCAGTTTGAAATTTTTCAGACAGATGGAGTATTTTCGGCAGATCGATTCAATTTTTGCATGTTTCACCATTTCTAACTCATGAAAATTGCGGCCGACCTCGGCGTAAATGAGGTGCTTCTGTTTGTTCCTAGAAATATCGGGCGCGAAACATGTTTGAAATCTTAAACGATATAAAATGAAGCGAATTGTCGTATCAATAGTTATAGCCGTCAACCTAACACAATACTTACTCTATTGAAAATACTTTCCCAATACCAGAACAAAAATTACGGTCTCTCGACGCGCGTTTCGCTAACCAAGTTAGCGTCCACAGGAAATCATTATGACATAATGATCGTTTGGACGCTAACTTTGTTAGCGAAACGCGCGTCGAGAGAGCGTAATTGTTGTTCTGGTGTTGGAAAAGTCTTTTCAATAGAATCATTTTACGCCAGAGGTTCCAGTACGAACTATCAGACAACACTTCCTGTTAGTAGGGTAATACGGCAGAAATGCGCTTTCTTGTCAGATAATTTGGTTCAATTTTATTGTGAATATGATTCATTTCCGTGAACAATTCATTTCTCTTACACATTAGAAAATTTGTGTAACCTGTGATTATTAACCTTGGAGCTGTTTTAATCCTCTTTTGGTTGCAAAGTTACGAATTATCGTTTTCCCGGTTTCCAATTCATACAACAATAACTCCGCAACCGGTTATCCAAATTCGTCGTATAGAGAAGGGTTATAAAACTCCCTTTTCTCTTTGAAAAAGTTGATTGCGTCCTCTTTGCGGTGGATGATGTCACATCATTGGCTTTTTTTGTTAAAAAGTTCTAAAAATAAAATTATGTCCAATGTTGATATCTTTACCCGTTCAAAACTCAAGAGGGGGGCATTTACGTCTGCACTGTATGTTGAGAAAAGTATCGGAATCAGACCCGACCCTTGTGGAACACTTCAGATTACTCTAGCATTCTAGAAGATTCTCAGTACCCGGTTGTAGTTATTTCAACGACAGAAATTTTAAGTTTGCACTTTATATTTCAGAACAAAGAAACATGAGCTCTCAGAGAGGAAATGCGTCAAGGACGAGGCCTCAGAAGCACCAGAACCGTTCCGCGTTTAAAAACAACCTTCACGACACTAGTAACCGCACCAAACTCATCAACTCGATCCAAGTGAGCGATGTTTGCATGCGATGCAAAGAGATTATTGAGTGGAAGATCAAATACAAGAAGTACAAGCCACTGACCCAGCCAAAGACGTGCGTCAAGTGCGGACAGAAGGCTGTCAAAAAGGCCTACCATGTCATGTGCAGTGAGTGTGGGAAGAATCTGCGGTGTTGCACGAAATGCTGTCAGGACAAAGAAATCGTGCAGGTCGAGCAGCCGAAAGATGAACAGGTAGGTATGATTTGTTTTTGCTTTTTATGGCATTCAAATTTCTATAATCTGGTGAGTCTCTATAACAAAGCCTAATCAGTAAAAAACCTGTTGAAGTGTAATAAACGGCTTACTGAAAAGTTCGTCCTGAAAAGTTACCAAAAGTAAGTACACTTAGTAACTGATTATTCAATTTGTAGCCAAAATTTATTAATGCAATTTACTGACAACAGAAGAACTGAAATAAATGAAGACAGCCATTTCGGATAAATATTTTGGTTAATTTATTGAAATTTGAAATATAGCCTACTCGTATTAGAAAACAAACTGATTCACAAATTAAGAACTATATCTAACTAATTCTTTTCAATTCAGCCTATCGCAGATTTCTCCTCCATCTTTTGATGAGATGAAAGCCGGATATCGATAAAATTTGACCAATCTCGCAGCCAGATAGCCGGATAATATCCGGTGGAACGTTGCCATTTGGTGCATCGTGAAAAGCAAGCTTGCGTTGACGGCACGCGAATGACAAGGCGGTCGAATTCGGATCTCTTCGTTGATAAGCGAAGTTAACAATGGTTTCATTCAATGACTCATTGTATTGATTGCAGTGCATCTATCTTTCAGCACCTTGCAGCAGTGTGTATAGCGAAGACTTTCATCTGAAGCTGGCCTTATTTACGAAGACAAACGAAACAGCTTGCTATCTCCCAATGCAGAGGAATTAGTATTCATTCACCATAATTTGCCATTAGTGCAGTATGAGTACTAGTTGGTTTTCTAAGTAATAGAATTATTTCGTGATTACTGATTGTATTTTTCAAGTGATACTAACTAAATAAAACAATTAATTATCTTAAAATATATTTTTTAAATCCGGTATTTAGCTAGAAAGGCGCTAGTTATCCGGTATTTGGCTGGATAGTATTTAGGCTGTTACCTTATATCCGTTTCATCTGAACTTTTGATATCCCCATATTTCAATATGGGTATATCGGAGTATAGGGGAATATAGGGCGCGTGGGCTGGGCTACCTATCGGGCGCGTTCCCAGGCGTCCGGGAAGCCAATGTGGCCTTACGGACGGGGTCGCCGGACTCCTGGTCAGTGGCAGAAATGAGTAGGGTTAGGGGAACTGAAACTCCCCAAGAGTCTTTGTAAAACATGCCACCGTGGATCAGCCTACCCAAGCTGAGGTGTAAGGGAACATGCCGACAGTTGAATAGCCGCAGGGTGATATGCGGTTACGAACGATCCCTTTGGGGAACTGAGCGAAACCTCATTATAATCAGCCTACCTCTGGTAATGCGGGGCTCAGCTAGAGGTGAACAACTCTCCTCTTGCTACTCATGGGAATACACATGAATGAAAAAAACACAAAACATAAAAAACAAAAACCAATCCCGAGGCTGAACAGAAGTGCTCACCTCCATCTGAAATGGTGGCTGGGGATGAACAGAAATGTCCACCTCAATCTACCGCTTGGAATGAGGCTGAACATAGCAGATCACCTCGTGATGTAATACGAAGGCCAAGACGTAAGTACATTTGCGGCGCCGAGGCCAAAAGGAGAAAGAGAGCGAAGGTGGCAGGAGTGACAGCAACTATAAGTGTACCCTCCTCCTCCCCCACTCCAACTCCAACAGCAAGGGCACTTCCTACGGCGGGCGCCAAGAGCTCCACCTACAGGAAAGCTTCCTCACTTGTGCACCTCCACGGAGGGAACTTCTAGAAGGTTGAAAAAGCCTAGGTCACCGTGAGACACCTCAAGGTTGCGAAGAGAGTGTGTGTTTAGCAAGTCTTGGCTTACACCTGCCAATATAAAGGAGATGTCTCCTAGTGACCTGTCCACCTTCCTGGAAAGGACAGGATGGACGATGACCTAGGAGGTCAACTCCTCGGGTGGATGTACAATGGGTCACATGTGGCCTAAGTGTTGTGGGTCTACACCCACCCTCCCTACTCTACAGATACACATACTATGGTTATTTTATGGTGGTTAGCGACTATTATAACCAGGCCAAACCATCATAGCAGCATCCTATTGTGAGGAAATCGAAGGGATGTACCGAAAATTGTATCAGCAGCAGCCGGCACTGGTCAACAGAAGGGGTCCGATTCTGCTCCACGTCCGCACGTTTTACATAACAACGTCCGAAAATTAAACTTGAGCGTCGAAGGTTTACCCCACCCACTATATTCATCAGACCATTCGCCAACCGACTGTCATCTTTTCAAGCACTTCGATAATTTTCTCACCGATAGAGCCTTCGCCCCGGTAAAAACGGCCTTCGTCGACTTCATTGAATCTCTAGCACACAATTTTCATTACAGTTCAAAGTAGACCCAGAAAACCGGCCAAAACATCATGTGACAACTATTATACTCCAGGGTTCATAAGCGGACCTAATTATTGTCTCACTAATTTTTACTAACGTTATTTTAAGAATACATATCAATTCCTGAAAATATTAGAACCGGACAGAGTTTTCGAAATGTCTCTTCTTCACGTTGCAATAACCTTTATGCGTTTTACAATTTGAATAAACATATTACATTATCGCTAGTGTGACAACACGAAATGAAATGATGAAGTATTCTTGTCTCTGATGCCTAAAAGCTAATTCAAGAATCATGATAATGAATTTTCCTATTCAAACTATACAGCGTGATTCACGGTCCACGGTTGTTTAGACGTTTATGGTAGACGTAACGCAGGATTTTTCTGAATATTTCACATCGTACATTTCCTTGCCTGTTCTATCGATCTAAAATATTTTCAGCATTGCGGCATTCCTAGCAACTTTATTTTTTAATTGAACACCTCGTATATTAACACATTTTTGGAATCGCTTTTTTGTTATAATACTTTTTTGTTGATGATGTCCTATACCTATCTCTATCGGTTTTCGAAATAAAAAATAATTTGTGCTGAATATGGTCCAAAACATAATGAACTCAAGTACATCAGTAGTCTCAATTTATGAAAAGTTAATATTTTGATGCTAGTTTGGAAAATCTGATAATATCCAACCAACACCAAGAAATCGATTCCATATCATAAAGGGCGTGCTGAAATTACTATTATTTCCATTAAGCATAAAAGTGTTCAAAAGTTAATTTTGTCAAAAGAAACCCCCCTGTATATTACTCGACATATTGAAAGATGATGATATTCAAGATGATACGTGTCCTTATACCTAAATCATAAAGCAGTGGAATTTTCATGCTTATAACAAGTAGGGTTACTTCTGTGAGTAATTTACAAATAGTTAACGACGGTGTTTCAAAACATTTTCCAAAATGAATACAAATATCAATTATCGATTATGAAATTATTTATCACACATGAACAAAGTGATCAAATCATTGCAGAAAATTCACCCAAATGTATCCTGAATTAACACCTTAACTTTGGCTCAAAGTTTCCAGGAAACAACTGTACCAAAAATCAGGCATTTCTAGGTAAAAAGTAAGATTTTTATGGGCTATAACATGTGAAAGTACAGAAAATAACAGAATTAGGATGATTAAAAAAACAAAATTGTGAAGAAAATATCACATTTCCACAATAAATGCTGAAAATGTCCATCACATCCTGAACATTTTACAATGTCGTTTTGTACGCGATCTGTGGTTGCTTTTTCAATTTCAGGGGGACCCAGATCGTCAATAAACCGCAATATTCGCCGTCGTATTTCTTCTTTGGTAGGCACTGGAGTACTGCACACCCCTTCTTTTAAAACACCCCTTAAAAAAGTCAAGTGGCGTGAGATTGAGCGATCTCGGTGGCCAAACTCACGTCCCTAAACGTCTAAACAGCCACCGATTGTCAAACATTGCTTGGTTTCCTGGAAACTTCCTTGGTGGAATCATCTGGCGCTCCATCCAGTTGAAACCACGAATTCCTATATTTCTCTGAAGACAAATTTTCGAGGAAATCGGTAATAGTCGTGAGGTTATCAGTGGTGTTATTAGTGGGGTTATCTCTCTGCATTTAGTGAGTCTTCATGAGTAAAAGGTAATTTTATTGTTTTTGAAAATACATAAAACATTCATTGAATAGAACTCGCCGATACTTGATGAAAATCCATATTTAAAAAACTAATAAATAGAGTTTATTCTATGATTTTCACTATAAGGGTTTTACAAAAACCGCGACACGTGT
>WOGO01008582.1:0-10581 GCA_015342085.1 Leptinotarsa defecta
CCGTGGAAAAATTATACGATTAATTTTTTAGTACGTTTTCTGAAACTGAGTGGAAAAAACGATGTGAGCATCCTCAAAGTTTTGAACAGTTTTTCATAGAAAAGGAACCAACATTAGACTGCATGGTAGACGACATGATAATTAACTTGCAAGAAGATAGTGACACTGAACCAGATTACATCAGTTCAGACCTTAGTGAAGGTTCATCCTCCGAAGATTAAAATAAAATATTTTTTTATTTAAATTTTTGCGTTTTTTGCCTTTTATAATATTTGCTTTGTATGGTTTTATTTATAATTGTTACGTTCTTAGAAATTTTTCGCCGTATTTTGCGTTTAATTAAGTATAAAAAATGTACATATTCAAAAGTAAAATAAAAGTAATCTTCTAATTTAGAGCAAATTTTATTTATTTATTCCAAACATTTCTTAGATTAATGGCGTAACTATCATTCATAATTTTCTAACTCAAAACAATACTAATCCCATAATTGAACAAATTATCTTTATAGCCCTCATTTCCTGCCTTGACCAAAATTATTTTGAATTCAATAATGAGATGGACTAATAGTGGGGACTTTGTACGTCAGTTTAACAGTTTATTCAGGAGACTGTACATCTACACTAAGCAGAGACAACTTTAATCGCAAATATGTGCATCTTTGTTCCTCCGAATGCTTTGTAGTTCTTCGTTACGCGCAGGCCGCATAAATTTCACCCTTTTTCCTATTCTTGACATACTGTACAATGTTATCCATACGATATTGTCATTTTTTATACCATAGATACCTCTGGTAGGTAACTGCGTCTCAATTATCTTAAACTAGTCTTAAATTAATTTTATTATGAGTCCGTATGTAATAGTCAAGTAAATCTGATAAATTAAACATTATTTCAGCAAGCTATATAGTATATTATTAGGTATTGGTCCACCATCGTTATTCATGATATTATTGTGTTTACTTATTTCTACATTCTCGTGTATCTAGATGCCTGTTGTTGTTAACTTGTCTAACTAATCTTCCTGAACTGAAGTTTTTGTTGCAAAATATGATGGGAGTCTGCTGATGTTTCTAATTCTCCATATTTTAGTGTGCTATGTGTTCCTATATCTTACTTTAATAGATCTTTTTGTCTGTCCATAATATTTTGCATCGCAATCCTTACATTCAATTTCCTAAAATCCAGACTTTTCTGAATTCTCAACTTTGTCCTTTGGACTTCCCAAAAGGCTCTGTAGTGTATGACTTGTTTTAAAAACCACCTTCATACCTTGTTTCTTGAAAATCTTTCCAAAGTTCTTTGTGTATTGGTGATATGGAACTGAGATATATTTATCATGGTTTTCCGCGTTTCTGAAAATCAAGATATTGTTCATTCTTAACCTTAACTTCTTTTTTTCTTATAATATCATCTACAATACTGCCTTGATAAGCAAATGTGCCGCATGTACAAGACAGTCATTTTGAGATATGTGACCAAGAGAATTTACGGTCAATTGCGCAGTGTACACGTGCTCCTTGATTAACTTGGACATTACTTACTTTCCACAATAGTAATTTTCCAAATACTCCACGTTTTTCCGCTTGAAAAAACATATACTGCAGAAATTGTGTAACCATTACAAAGAAAAATGCAGTATATACACGCACATACTGCTTTATTATCGGGAAGGCATCACATAGTGCATTCATGCGTAGTAACTCGCTGAATAGTGTAAACGGAAAACTACATTGCAAATCATTTTATATTGCCCCATTGAAATATCAATTAACATTATCATTGTAATTCATCATGAATTCCTAGTTTTTTCAAGGCAAGGGGGGCTTGATTTCCAACTCTTCCCAAAATCGTTTCCTATTAGTTGCAATAACACTATTGAGATTTCTGAGAATACTTTCGCGTATGGTGACGATAAAGGGGATGGTGCGGGCATTTCATTGTTTTTCATGTTCTTTCTACACAGAAAATCCAGTGTCATATAACCATCATTCGCCAAATCAGTTTTACATTTCAGACAATAATTCCCCCCACTGCCTTTATATGGACGATTTCTTCTAAGTATAATCTGTTTTCTGCCTTTTGAATTTTTTGTTGCGACTTGAAATCCTTCCAGAGAAAAAAGTCTGTGTGTTTCATTTCTTTCACGTCCACTTTTGACTTATTGGCACTTTGAACAGATTCTGAGAAATCCCTGAAATTGTATGTTTTTTTCGTTTCTTCAAAGCAGCTTCCACCTGATGGTGAAAGCTATCAGCTGACATGAATGTGTGACCAGGCACAAAGTACTGTATATCAATTTCGTCAACGGACACGTCATCTGAATTTACGACGTATACCAAAAAACTTATAAAACACCAATTTTTATTTTGGCTGGAGCAGTTGTCCAACCACAGAACAATACGTGGTGAATCTCTATAATTCAAAAAAAATGCGTAGAAGGTACTAATAATGTCCTCCTTGTTTCGACCAGTGATACCCTCATCCATAGATCCATAGTAATTTCATAAACTACACCTCAAGATTTGATTTCCACAAACTTTATTTGAAAAATATATATCACAACATATTTCGCTCACACAGTAGCTTTGTCAAGTGATTTGAATACTTCAAGTTGCTTCTTACACTAATATTTATATATTAAGGTAACCATAATTGAGACTACCTCCAAAAAATTACCTAAACCTCTACCTAAGGTACCTCTTCAATTATATGATCACCTTAAGCATATCACCTCACATCTACATCAATAATAATTCTTTCTCATTTTATTGAACTTTCAAAGTTGCAAATGATCACAATCAAGGAACGATTTAGAGCAGATTTCACACTGAAATGGTCGTTTGTTAGTACGAATTTTTTCATGTCTTTTCAAATCACTACAACGAACGAATGATTTAGAGCAGATTTTACACTGAAATGGTTTTTCGCCAGTATGAATTTTTTCATGCAATTTCAAAACATTACCACAAGAGAAATATTCAAAACAGATTTCACATTGAAAGGAGTTTTTGTTATGTTATGTTTTATTGACCCTGCCGTTTAAAGTAATATTGGAATGTCCTGTCCATGTGTTAGGAAGAAAGTTTCCATTATTTGAATGATTCGACTTTACCTTTAAATAAGGTATTACTTGATAACAAAGGTGGAATGGAACGTTTTCTTTCATTTCAAGGTCATGTAGAATCCTACAAGTTTATGTATAAGAACATTTGAAACGTATAACAAAGTATAAGAGCAAGACACATTACAGGTATTTCATAAAAAAGTTGAAATTTATTCTCAAGATACTATGATTGTTTATGAAGGGAATGAGTAAAAAATTAATCCATACGTGTGATGGAAATGGCAGATACTTGATGAAAATCCATTATAATGTATTTACAGTTTACAAAAGAATAACAAGTGTATCAGTATACAATAGTTGTTCTTTTTCAACATTGTTCTATTTTACTGTTGCTCTTAGAAATTAAATGCTTTTAATACATTATGAATTTATTCATGCAATTTTAAATTATTATTTCGACTGAAATATTTAAAACAGAATTTACTCTAAAATGGTTTTTTGTCATTTATTTTCAGACACTCATTTGTACTAAACGAGTTTGAACAAATTATCTATTGAAATGATTTTTCTTCAGTGTGAATTTTTTCATGTCTTTTCAAATGACCTCGTTGAATGAATGATTTAGAGCAGATTTCACACTTAAATGGTTTTTCACCAGTATGAATTCGTTCATGTCCTTTCAAAACACCTCCTTGATTGAAGGATTTAAAGCAGATTTTACACTGAAATGGTCTTTCACCTGTATGAATTCTTATATGTATTTTCAAACTACTATTGTGACTGAATGATTTAGAACAGATTTCACAATGAAATGGTTTATCGCCAGTATGAATTTTTTCATGTAATTTCAAACTACCTTTCTCAGTAAATGATTTAGAGCAGATTTTGCATTGAAATGGTTTATCGCCAGTATGAATATTTTCATGTCTTTTCAAATGGCCTCTTTGAATGAATGATTTAGAGCAGATTTTACACTTAAATGGTTCATCACCTGTATGAATTTTTTCATGTATTTTCAAAGTACCTTTCTCAGTGAACAATTTAGAGCAGACTTTACACTGAAATGGTCTTTCACCAGTATGATATTTTTCATGGGATTTCAAATTACTATTGTAAATGAATGATTTAGAGCAGATTTTACATTGAAATGGTTTATCGCCACTATGAATTTTTTCATGTGTTTTCAAATTACTATTGTAAATGAATGATTTAGAACAAATTTTACATTGAAATGGTTTATCGCCAGTATGAATTTTTTCATGTGTTTTCAAATTACTATTGCAAATGAATGATTTAGAACAAATTTTACATTGAAATGATCTATCGCCAGTATGAAATCTTTCATGCACTTTCAAACTACTTTTCTCAGTGAATGATTTAGAGCAGATTTTGCACTGAAATGGTCTTTCGCCAGTATGAATATTTTCATGTCTTTTCAAATGACCTCTTTGAACGAATGATTTAGAGCAGATTTTACACTGAAATGGTTTTTCGCCAGTTTGAATCTTTTCATGCGCTTTCAAGTTACCTCTCTCAATGAAAGATTTAGAGCAAATTTCGTTTCCCTCATCAATTCTACTCTCTCTAATTGAATTGGAAAAGTGTCCAGGACTAAGTATTTCCTTCATCTTATTAATATTTTTATTGATGACCTCTTTATTTCCAACTGTCTCTTCCTTGGTTTCAAAACGAAATATTCCGGGATCTGTAAAAAAATACTAGTTTCATTAAGAAAGAAAAGCAAATCATTTCACATCATCAACACTTTCTCATTTATGATGTCACGAAACATACATTTTTTAACGTATAATTACTAAGTTTTTTTTTTTAATTTTCTGTTGGGATGCCTTGGTCTTGGGAATCAAAGTTAATGAAATTTTTTACATTACTTGATTTTCCCTAGAACTGATCTTATAAAAAAAAGCTTTCCACAATTTTTTGTCACGAAATTGTATACATTATGCCTTATCTGGATTCATACACTATTCAACTTCTCTTTGGTGCAAGTTCACCCTTATCCAATATAACCGAAAATAAGAAAAGTGTGAGTTTCCAACTGCTGAAGATAATTGTGTCAAAACTTTTTAGTGTGTTTGTTGGTTTTGGTTTGCAGATTCCTATTTATTTATTAACTCAGCACTTTAGTACACTGGTTACATGTGGTGAAATGGAAACTGACAACACAAAATTTATATCAATATAACTGGTATTTTCTGTTAACAGAGTGGTTTCAAATTTCAATACATATCCTCACCTTTCATAACTTTAAACTCATGCTGCCACTGACAATTACAGCTGCATTTTGAACTGTCAGGGCTGACAAAATCCCTTGAACTAAGTTCAGTTCCTCCACATACCTCACAATATGAGCCTTCCTTTATTTCCTCCACACATTCAGATTTCAGATCATGATAAACAACATCAATATCTTCACTTTTGATTTTTTCTGGATTGAATTCTTTCCTTAATGTAACCACTTGAAATGCATCACATTTTTCTTCAGAGTCCGCAGTGTCGTTTTCTTCCACAAAAGAGTCTACTTCCTGTTTAATTTTTCTCCCATATTCACCTTCACCAGTAGTAGTAGCAAGAGTAGCCATATCAAAAATATTCGTTTTTGTAGAATTATACTTGAATGAATAACGTATATTACTTGTTTTTACAATTTACAATAATTATTGTGTATGTGTTTATGTTTATGTAGGACCCTGCTATAGGCTTATGCCTCTTCAGGGTGAGAATTATACTTGTGGTCATTTGTAATATATATAAATATATATCCATCTCTTATTGTTCTTCTTCTTATTTTTCCAATATTGGCTTCAGCTGCCAGGGCTATCCAGCCAGGAGTTTCAGAATCACGTTACTACTACAGGTGGAACCCATACTGAAGTGGGTCCGAGTTGAACCGAAGCCACACCTGGATATACGCTAAAACAAAGTTCAACTGTAATTTGAAGTCAATTAACAAACAATATCCGATTGCACTAGAGTATAAACAATACTGTGAGGTGATGCACAACGGTTATGTGTATGGGCACTACAATCAGGTCATGATCGGCGAAGCACTGCATGCGCACAAGTATTGGGTCTATCTCGGTCACTACAACTTTATATTGGATGCAATTAGGAATTTGGATATGGTTTGTATGTTAAATGGTTATATATGTTTGAAAAAGATATCGGGGAAGGTAAGAAGCTAAATTGTTGGCATAAAGTGTTTGTATGTTGTGAAAATTGTAAGGGGAGACAAAGAATGTATTTAGAAACGTCTGCATTTCCCCAACATTGGCAGCGGTTTGTGGAGATGCGCTTTACTGAGGGAATGAGTGCTCCTAATCCTGCACATATTGATGATTTCTTTACGAAAACAACTAGCCAGATCTTTGAACCATGGAGTTTTGTAAGGTTGTGGTACGGAGAAAAAGTAAAGTTTAGCTTTGAATTGTCTGTCTACACTATATTGATCGGTCCACCCTTTCCAGATATTATGTTTTGATGATGCTTGGAACTCTCTATAGTCTGCTTGGGGGTGATTAGAAAGTGGATGGTTTCTTCCAATATCGGATAAGGTATCGGCTGTATCGTTACCCTCGATGTTGGAATGACTAGGGGTCCATGCCAAATGTATGCTGTTGCACTTGTGATGGCTCTATACATTAGGTGTCTGGTACGTAATGGGAGGTAATCGCTTTTTACAGATTCGGTTGACAGAAGAAATTTTGCCAGCACACTTTTTGAGTCGCTAGAGATGACTACGTGTTTGATATGATAACTAATTGCCATAACTTGAAATTTTGGGGTAATGGTGCAAAAATATTTTTCTATGGATCCATTTCATATACAAAGCCCCAGCCTGTCTTTAAATCTACACATTTTTTCATGACTAATAATGTGGGTCATCTTCAAAAATAACCCTTTTGCTAGAATAGTCATTCTGTCTATAATTTCTGTGTATCTCAAAGGGATATTCACTTTGTTGTTCTGTTATTTCACCTACTTCACTTTTTTTATCATGTACTGTTCAATTGTAAAATCTGCCGAGAACTATTACAATATCAAATATATTACCTGTACCAAAGTTAAGTGGTTTCTAATCACGAGTCATATCATCACCTCTCATAGCATGGCTCACGGGATACTTTTGTTTTACTCATGGATAGTTGGACGCCGACTAACTCTGGGAAATCCATGTAGTGGAATATCAACACGAGAAATAAGGTTTTCTTTTCAATCAAACAGCGTGAACGCCATTAAAGAATTGTATTTATTTAACCTGTTGATAGAGTCAACTGTAAAACTCGAATTAATCTTCAAAAGCGATTAAGGTATGCCGAGGGTTCGCTACCTGTATGGAATGACTAGCGTTGACAAAGAATATTTATTCGTTTTATTCTTTACAATTCGATAAAAAGAAACTATACGTAAAAATTGAAATGTAAACAAATCTCTCTAAAGACACAACAAATATTATATCATATATCCTCTGACAAACTATACAGTAATATCCAATTTGCACAGCCATTCGATTGCGTCACGGTTTGGGCAGTCTGAAATGATATGGCGGATCGTTTGTCTCGGTGATTCACAATCGCACTGCGGACTGTCGGCCAGGCCCCCTTGTGTAGGGAGTCGGCACATTTACCCTGCCCTGCCCGTATTTGATTAACCTTTGACCAAACGGAACGTGGGAAGAGTGAGCCATTTCAGAGGCGGTTCTGATAGGAGGATGTGTAGATTTCGGCCGTTGGAGTCCTTGTGCGATGAATGGGGCTTCTACATGGATCGGTAATCGCTCGTTTGCCATGATTTTCCGATATTCTCTGGCCAGTGCTGCCGAGCGTCGTATATCCGGCGGGGAGATGTTACTCAGAGTAGCGAGTAATTTCACTAAAGTTACGGTTCCAGTCATTATTCTCAGTATTTGGTTTAACTGAAGGTCGACTTTATTGGTGTGAGCGCCGTTTAGCCATATCGATGCACAGTATTCTACCCTAGAATATAGAAAAGCCAACACGTAGGATCGCAGTTCTTTTTCGACAATGTTTTATTTTACTGTTGCTCTTAGATATGAAATGCTTTTTATCCATTATGAATTTTTGAATGCAGTTTTAAATTATTATTTCGACTGAAATATTTAGAACAGAATTTACTCTGAAATGGTTTTTTTTCAGTATGCTTTTTCTCATGTATTTTCAGACACTCATTTGTACTGAACGAGTTTGAACAAATTATCTATTGAAATGGTTTTTCTTCAGTGTGAATTTTTTTCATGTCTTTTCAAATGACTTTTATGAATGAATGATTTAGAGCAGATTTTACACTTGAATGGTTTATCATCTGTATGAATTCTTTCATGTGATTTCAAATTACCATTGTGATTGAATGATTTATAACAGATTTTACATTGAAATGGTTTATCGCCAGTATGAATTTTTTCATGTTCTTTCAAATGAACTCTTTGGATGAATGATTTGGAGCAGATTTTACAGTGGAACGGTCTTTCTCCAGTATGAATTTTTTCATGTCTTTTCAAACCTACACATTGAATGAAAGATTTAGAGCAGATTTTACACTGAAACGCTTTATCGCCAGTATGAATTTTTTCATGTATTTTCAAATGACTTTCTCGAATGAAAGATTTAGAGCAGATTTTACATTGAAACGCTTTATCCCCAGTATGAATTTTTTCATGTGTTTTCAAATAACCTTTTTGAATGAATGATTTAGAGCAGATTTTACACTGAAACGCTTTATCCCCAGTATGAATTTTTTCATGTGTTATCAAATGACCTCTTTGAATGAATGATTTAGAGCAGATTTTACAGTGAAATGGTCTTTCGCCAGTATGAATTCTTTCATGCAATTTCAAACTACATTTCGCAGTGAATGATTTAGAGCAGATTTTACATTGAAATGGTTCATCACCAGTATGACTTTTTCCACGTCTTTTCAAAAGACCTCTTCGAATGAATGATTTAGGGCAAAGTTCTTTTCTCTCATGAATTTTAGTCGCTCTAATTGAATTGGAATAGTATCCAGGACTAAGTATTTTCTTCATCTCTTTCACATTTTTATTGATGACCTCTTTATTTCCAACAACTGTCTCTTCCTTGGTTTCAAAACGAAATATTCCGGGATCTGCAAAAAAAAATTAGTTTCATGAGGAAAGAAAAGCAAATTATTTCACATCCTCAACACCTTCTCATATATGTCACGAAACATAAATTTTTCAACATATACATACTAAGTAGGTATTTTTTTAAATTTTCTGTTGAGATGCCTTGGTCTTGGGAATCAAAGATAATGAGATTTTTTACATTACTTTTTTTTCACTAGAACTGATTGATCTTATAAAAAAAGGTTTCCACATTTTTTTCTGTCTGTTACGAAATTGTATACATTGCGCCTCAACCGGGATTCACACACAAAAATTAACAATTATCTATTCAATTTTTCTTTGGTGCAAGTGCATCCTCATCCAATATAACCAAAAATAAAAAAGTGTAAGTTTTCAACAGCTGGAGATAATTGTGTCAGAACTATTTTATGGGTTTGTTGGTTGGGGTTTGCGTATTCTTATTTATTTATTAACTAGACACTTTAGTACGCTGGTTACATGTAATGAAATGGAAACAGAACAGCAATTGATATAATTCACATAAACCTAATTATCACAACACAAAATTGATATCAATAATATGAATGTGCAATAAGTTTCAGTCTGATTGGAATCTCTACTCCTCAAGACTATACCAACATTTCTGAAAGAGTAGTTTCTTCACCTCAGTTTTATCTCCGACTTTATTTTCCTGATTTATGCTGGCAATTATAACATTTTATTGCATTGAATCATCAAGAGCATCAAAAATGAACCGTTTCATACGGAGGAACTTGCAACAGTTCCCCGTGGCGGGTTACTCTAGAATAAATATCCAAATTTGTTGAAAATTTATCGATATTTCAAGTCTCAGGAAAATTAGTCTACAACTATATTGAAAACCCATATTAAATATCAATTTATTTAATCTCTTCTGTGCGATAAAGCATTTACACATTTATTCTCAAGAAACTATAATTGTTTCTGAAGGGAACGAGTAAAAAATATATCTATATACGTGATGGAAATGGCTGATACTCGGTGAAAATCCATTATAACGTATTTAATGATAATAACTTTATTCGTCTTATTTTGATCATTTACATATCAGACATATCATAAATAAAAAAAAAAAACAAAAAATATATAAACAATAATTTTTCCTTTATTTTCAGTATTTTACTATTAATGTAAGTTACAAAAAGGATTTGAAGCTCTATGACTTCTATTTGATTATCTGCGACCGCTTTCGACAGCTGGTCGTGCTGTCATCCTCTAGGCACTCTTCTATCTGAACGTGTTATCCTGTTGTGTGTCTTTTTATACGGCCCGAACGCCTCAATACAGGTACTTCTGTTGCTTTAGGTAAATTTGCCTGTATTTGGATTACATCAGGTACTATTCTTTGTGTTGAA
>WOGO01008583.1:0-10579 GCA_015342085.1 Leptinotarsa defecta
GTTATGGCTGGAAGTATTCAATTTCTTCCTTATGATTTCAGTTGTAGGAATCTCATTGCTTTTGTAACAGTCGTATATTGTGTTTTTCAATGATTTTATTAGATGAACATCTAAGGGTTTTGCTAATCCCGTATCACATTGCGTCTTGCGTTTATAAGGTATATTTTTGACTATTTTACGTACAGTACAATATCGAATTTGAACACTCAAATCGCGATCAGTTCCTGAAGTGAACATTGACAACAGGATGGCTCGCATTCTATTCATCACCGTAAGATGACTTCAAATTTAATTTTATGACTCTTCAGCCAATCATGAAACTCGTTTAGTAAAAATCATCTAATACGAACTGCCAATTCTTCAGTTCACGTGGACTAGTTGACTGCCACTTTATTTCACTGTATTGGTTTTTTTGGCCTTTGAGGGCGCCGACACTTTAAGTATGCACAATACCAGTTACTTCGACTATACAAAAATCATTAATTTTTCACCAATACAACGTTAGAAAACAATGAAAAATGTCAACAATGAAGGCAGAAACCCTTGGTTTGAATTTGAAACGATGATAGTAATAAGTGATGCCAATTATGACGTTATTCTTGAAAACTAAAATTCATCACCAAAGACCTACTCTGGGAATTAATAAAGTTTTTCTTGAAAAAATCTGATTATTAAACTGATAAGTGTTGGAGACAGTGAAATTAGATGTGAAGGTGAAAATATTTGTTTTTCTATAGTTCGTATTGTGCAGAAAGAAGGCTGAAAATTTTAAATTTTCGTAACTTTGGAGAACTGTAACTTTGGAGAACTGTAACTTTGGAAATAAGGGAGAACATCAATTTTTTCTTTCGGTTTCGAAATTCACACGTCAAAACATTTAAGTAAGTGCACCCAAATATTTTTCTAAATCGGAATGTTGCAGTCTATCGAAAATTTTACCATGTCAAATAATTGATGAAGTCTGGGGGAGAAGAAATTAAAATTCAAATGAAAATCATCTACCTCCAAAATTACTACAGGGTGTTCATAAGGTATATAATGAAGTAAATTTATTATGAGCTAAATGAACACTGGTAATGAAAATTTCCGTAATAGGTCCATTTCTGATTTACGTTTATTTGAAAGACATATTAATTTGATATGCTCGGTAATCTACCTTTAAGTTGTAACAGGTTACGCAACAACACTAAAGTTCCAAGCTATTTACAAAATAATGAATAAAAAATTATAATGAAATGAAATGAAATGATGTATATTTATTACACCTTCAATAAACTGATGAAAAACACGTCTTGCTAAATTTATATCTAACCAGTTCAATCAGTCTCCTTCACTTTCAGACCACACTGTATATTATTCAAAAAATTTTTTCAACGTTTGGTTTTCCGACATGAAATTTTGATTCTATACGATTCTATATTTTTAACGCTTTGAGGAAGGTGAGTTTACATGAACTCAAATCGGAAGTAGTTCCACAAGACCTCAACATTTTACTAAAAAACTTCTTTTTTATTTTTTGAAATTGTTAAAGACACAATGTTCAAATATATTAACAGAGTAAGTGACTGATTTAACTCGTATTTTCAACAATAGGATTTCATTGTTGAAATATATCGTGCCCTAACATGAGACCGCAGAGCCGGCACCCGATCCACATGACGCGGCTTGATTCGACAACTATCGATAGGGAATGGGTTTGAGAACGTTGGAGTACCACTAACAAAAACGAACAGACAAGTCACAACATCGAAATTAATTCAGTGAAATGTTATACCAGTTACAGTTAAAGGTCTTGGAAATATTAGGCGTGACAGCCCGAGGCTCTCAGTGTGTTTGATTGCAATTTCCAAAGACGAGTGACATGAAAAGTGGTCAGTTGTTAATGTGTAATGTTGTTGGGCAAACATTTTTCCTTTTGTTATGGCTAATGTTACTAATGAACCTGTTGAATCTGTGGATTTGAAAAAATTTCAACTAGCAACTACAGCCACTAACTAGAGGGATCTACAATCAATAGTACTGGCGACAGTTTTGTACACTGTCATGTCACTGTCACTGCACATGATTTTAAGTCATCAAAGTTGAAACACACTTTTGTACAGTCAAATTATGTACTGATTCAAGTGACATCAAAAATATAGACCAAGAAAAGTGGCTTGCGAGCTATCCCAAACTGAGTTTCTATATCAACTACTCTGACATTTCCATCAGTCCCAAGATGGACCCCGAGAAATATTCATTTTGGCCAACAGTGGCTGACTTTCATCCACTATAAGAAGAATATCTCCATCTCGAATTCCTCTTGTAATCGGGGGCTCCTAAAGAGTGTTTTGACCCTGCAACTGGAAACAGTCGCCATAAATTTGTATGAACAATTCATTACAATTAATTTCTGACTGGCCACTATCAACCAAGGAAACACCTCCAAAATATGGGCCTAGTGGACACACACGTCTAGGCAGGATGTGTGAACAGGAAGATGAAACTGTCAGGCATGTCATATGCGAGTGTCCGGAGTTATCGTCACTGAAACAGTGTGTGTTCGACGAGTCTTGGCCTACATATGCCGATATAAAGGAAATGTCTCCCAGTGACTTGTCCACCTTCCTGGAAAGGACAGGATGGACGATGCCTTGGAGGACAACTCCTCGGGAGGATGTACAACAGAACACATGTGGCCTAAGTGCTGTGGGCTTACACTCACCCTCCCTACTCTACAAATATAGATACAGAACTGTTAACAGTCGACACAGCAATGAAATTGCAGCTTCAGCCTTTGTAATAGTATCTAAGAAGCCGATAAATTTGTATGGACAATTCATTAATGTTTATTTTGGCTTTAACAATAAAGTTACATTACATTTTATTACAGTCCATTCTGATTCTATGATAAGCTAATAAAAAATTATATGACTCCTAATATCCTCCTAAAGTTTAAAGTCTTGGAGAAAGCTCGCTAAAGTGTGACTTTAAATGTTTCTCTTGACAATTAATTTGTAGTAAATGGGTATTGTGATGAACTAATTGATAATAAAGCTTTCTTTGGCTCACACTGTTTCTTCATAACATCATTTGGTCGTGCCTATTTCATCATATGCTAGAGAGTATCATTGTCTGCCATTGTTTTTGGATTCAAAGGATTCTTTCCTTTCATCTTCAGTACATTTAACACGTCATTTCCAATCAGATAAGAAAGCAGTCGTTGAAAAGGATGAATTAGTATCCTAGCGTACGGATTGTCAATTCATAAACTAAGATATATCGTATCGATGAAGCTTCACTACACAAAAGGTAAATAATTAGTGATTATTTCCAAAACTTACAGTTAGATAAAAAGATAAAAGGAGAAAGCATAACTCGGCTCCTTTCGTAATACATAATTAGCGGCCATATGCATATATTATTCGGTCGGGAATGCTAAGAAATTATAATACGTTCTTCAAAAAATACAAAAGACTAAAAAAGTGCGTCATCATTCTGTACTAATGATCCCAATATTGTTAGTAATAAAATTATAATTATAGGCGTTTGTGCCGACACGAATACTTTTTCATAATGGAAAATATCTGTCAAAAATTATGAAAGAAAAAATATATGATCCATTATATTATAGTTGAAATAGAAATTGGTTTTACAATGCTTATTATCGATCTTTTTTATACATACATCCAATATACATACCTGTCATGTTGCTTTTTAAAACCTCTAAGACATTCATAGAATTCAATAATGCAGTAGCAGCCGTCATCTAGTAGATGTGTTGCTTTATAACAAGGTGTAAGAAGAAATTGATGTAACACTTGCTCCTTAATGATTGTAAGAGAGATTTCTCGAATAGGGGGATCGTTACGTTGTCCAATCAGTTGAACTTATATCTTATTTGGCAAATGTTCTGTCCCCCAAGTGTAGAATACAATATTTTTGATACAACAAGAATATATTCTAAATAGAATAGAATAAAATAGAATTTAACTGAATTTGATAATTGAAGTATTTCATTATTAAACATACTCTCCTATTAATTGAAAAAAAATGTTTTTCCGTTAACCAGCTATCGCACCCCTACGAATGACAACCCTCAGGAGTCGAAACTTGTGCGAGCTAAGGACTAACGAGGTCTCACCTGTCAACGTGTGATTCCTAACACGGGTTGAACGATAACAAGTGAAAATCGATCGTTCAGCCTGCGGCTTGAACCATCGACAGACACATCCGCCGATTGACTGAGTGAACAAAGCACCCACGTCGAACCGTCTGGCTACCGACCTGGATATATTTATCACAGCCTTCAGACTTCTCAAAAAAATTGTCTTTCTCTGCAAAACAAATCTCCAAATCTTCTATCACCTCTTTGTTGGAAGAAAATTTAATTCAGACTTTGAAGCCGGAATTATTTTTTTGAGAAAAAAATGAAAAAATATTCAGTTGCATATGATTATTAACAGATTATTAAACACATTCATATGGTTATTTTTAATGATTTGTCGTTGATTTAGCTTTAGAAGGGAGTGCTCACAGTGAGAACACCAGGCGGTGAACATTTTTTATTTCACATATATAAATACATCTTAGTTTTTATGAAATTCCATAAAGAAGTTTTTTTTGTCGGCGAGGCACAATGCGACATCACATCTGAAACAAATCAGTGTTTTTAAGGACAATTTGATAAAATGCCATATTTATTACCTAGTACAATGCCACCTGGACTTATGAGGCTCCAACTAATTGCTACACAAGGCACATACATCTTCCTGGCTTTCCAAGGCTTGGCATGTGAGAGCAAGAGTCGTACCTAATCTCGTACGGCACCGTACGTTTGAAATGATTTGATGTAGATGCTGCAGTTAATGGGCGTCATCTTTTGTTGGAATTTGATTTAGCGCCTACCAATCCAAGTGCAACAGAAATACAAGCGATACATCGATAAATTAAAATAAAATTCTATGCCAGTCCATCCATGTTAACCCTCCAATCCCAATCGCCCCTCTTCAGGCATTTATCATCAACTATGTCTTTTGGCAAATCTTTCCTACTTTTTCTCATCGTCCCACAAGCATAAATCATCTCCGCTGGTAAACGTTTTTGCAGTTCGATAGACTTGAAAAAATGATCGAAGTAGATATGATATCCTTTTCCAACCAATTCTCTTGTCAGGTCATGAACAACTCTTCTACCAAGATTTTTTCTGTTATCTGTTATTTGTGTAAATGTTCCATTTACGATCTGAAAATAAAAAGAAGGTCTCTCTTGTTCCTAGTGTTCCCAAGCCGGGCGCACCACAAAAAATACATAAAAATATTTTTGTGCATATACTGTGGCAACAATGAGAATGCATTTTCATAAGCATTATGAATCAAATTAATTTGGAACTTCCACTATTCTTTTCATTTCAGATGAAACAGGTGGTACTTATCAGCTTGAAAAAATCACTCGCATAAATAACCGACACGAATCTACAGGTCTACCAGTTTGTTTGAGCAAATTTTATTTGGAATAGGTAGACATCAAACGCATGCGTCATTTTATGTGTATCAGCGGTGAGGACTCTAGGCACATGAGATATAAATAATTTGTAAGTGTCCTCACTGTGTGCACACTAGAAAACAAAGGGTCAACCAGATGTCGCCCACTCCCTACGAACGACAACCCTCAAAAGTAGAAACTTGTGCGAGCTAGGGATTGCCGGGGTGTTTTTTTTCAACGTGCAATTCCTAGCACGGATTTACTTTTGGACAACTCCCTACTTCTCCCTATAGTTATTTTTCGTTGAGTTATTATTAACGTTGAGTAGTGATTGCCAGTTATTGTTCTACTATGTTCTCCAGGAAGTCAATCACGGTTATTTCGTGGCATTCCCAAAATACTGATACATGAACTTTGACAACAGATTTTTGAAGGTGAAATTTCTTGGGTCTTGGAGAACCATAGTATAGTGTCTTCATTCCATAGTTCTCTGTTTTGTTTCTGGGTTGTAGACATTTGAACATGTTTTATCAATAATAATGGAGTTTTAATACTACGTCTTAAGTGTCTCAAGACATCAGTGATATATGGTTTCAACAAAAATCCCCTTAAGATTGAATAAAATTGATGGGAAACATATTCTGTAACAGCAATTTGAATTTACTTACACGAACATTGGTTTTATCATTGATTCTGATTATGAATAATTTATTTCAGGCGTACGAGTTATCAACGTTGACCGGAACTCAAGTCATGCTTTTAGTAGCATCAGAAACAGGTCACGTGTACACCTTCGCTACTAGGAAGTTACAACCTATGATTACCAGTGAAGCAGGTAAATATACTTTTCTATAACATAGCATTAATCATTTCAACCCTTTTTGTCAGAATTTATCATATGTATCTGCTGATTTAACTCTATGAACAACATTATAATTTTCTTCCAATAATCTCTTTCAAACCCGTTCATGGACTTTGCAAATTGCAAATATTGGAATACTTATGTAAAATACTGAGGCAGCTAGTCTTATCATTCTGTTGATTACGAGTGATTCGAATTGACAAGACTAACAGCTAAGGTGACAAGCATCACTTACATTTTGCTCGCGACCGTTTCGAGTTGGTTCTAGTCTGAGTCCCACGTGACTATTTTTCTTAGTACTGTAGTCATAGTTAACCAAACCATTTTTTATAAAACGCTGAAAATTGTGTTTGGCTGCTGAGCACAACACTGAAGTACACCAGACTGAATGTCATATATCAGTGTCAGCTTGATAGGTAGAATTGAAACCTTTTCCACACTACAAGTAGAAACGTGCATCTCGCTAACTAAATTGACATAATTGGAAGCTGCCTAAAATTTCAGTCATCTAGAACACCATCTTTTGCAACCAAAACTCGATACAATACAGCGCTATGTTTGCCATAGATCTCATCATTTGTACTAGACGAAATGAATCATGAATGTCACTTTTTCAATGTGGTTTAAATGTTTCTTGGTGAATGAAGTTCGGACTGCCATCATCTGGAAATGTTTCAATAGATTTGAAATTTCCGAGGATATAAAATGATTATAAAAAATTGAAAAATAAAAGAATAGGAACAAACTATATTTTTTAACGAAATTTCGAGTTATTATCTACAATAGGGTCCTCACAAAAAATCAATGTTAGAATTTTTTTAAGGCGACTCCCCTAATAGCTGCCAATTGGCTAAGAAATGAGATAGGTGAAGTTTCAGCTCAATTGGATAACGTTAACCAGTGCCTCATCAAGGTTGAAGTTTAAACTTTTTATAAAGATGTTATTTTCAATAAAATACCAAACAATATTGCAAGATTTAATTACATCTGCTGTCCAGATTCCTGTTCATTTATTTTCTTAATTGGTACATAAAAAAGGCTGCATTTAAAACTGTTTTAGACGTAAATATAGCACAATTCAAATTGAAAGAAAATAAAACGAGAAAGTATAAAGAACGAGAAGAAATACTATGAATGAATTTATATTTAAAATATAAAAAAGAAAGCATAAAAAAAGAAATTATTATTATTCAAATTATCTAAAAGAACAATTCATTCAGGACAGTCTCAAATTATCTACGATGTGGGTTAGTGGACTGACACCTATCACAAAACAACTACTTTTCTGGCTAATACCATGAAGGGCGTTGGATTATATCTGATAGATGCCAGTGCAGGATACTCCACTGAAGTTAATCCTGCATATGCTGTTGGCGATACAACTGCCGCAATCGATTTTTAATTATTGGAACAAACCGGTTTCGGGCTGTTTGGCCACTCGTCTGTGCAAGGTAGTGTCTATCATCAATATGAAGTCGATTTCCGATAATTGAAAACGAATTACTTTGAACTAGGCTGAAGCAAACGACAAACAACATGTTTGTCCTCGCCTCATCTGTCTGTGAACAAGGTAACCAACCACATATCCGAAATTTGCCCAATTTCTCGTATAAGGAAGAAACTTCACAAACTGAGTGGTCATACTTGGAGACTGACTGTAAATCAAATTATCTAAAAGAACAATTCGTTCAGGTCAGTCTCAATTTACTCAAATTCATAAGTTGAAAAAAGGACTTATTTTATGTTTAATTCTATGTTGAATAATGTATAATATTCGAAGGAAACAAAAAATTGATCAAAAGTGGTTAAATTACGCATTTTTCTTAACTTTGAGGATTCGGATCATGACCGTTCTGGGAAAAATATAAATATCTTTTAATCTGAAAGTTTTAACAAAAAAGTAGTTAGAGTAAAACTTGAAGATAGCAATATTTCCTATGAAATGAGATAATAATAAAAATTTCACGACAATTTTTTATGAGGAACAAACAAATAAAAAATATTAGGGGAGTCCCGCCGGCATTACGACGAAAATATTTTTTTTTGACCTTATACTTTGTAACCACCTGATCTACAATCGTTTAGATTATTTTCTATACTTTGGGACTATTTCTAGGGTACTTGGAAGCTTTTCTCTCTCTCCTGTCAGTTTTCTGGTAAAGTGCATCGTAGCCCGTTTTACAGCTCAATAAGGGGTTTCCTTGTTTTTGGTATTTCATTGAACGACCTCTCATCTTAATCGATATAGGATATAGGGTATCCGGAGAATTCAATTCTTCAAATAGTAAGTATCGGAGAAATCAGTTTTTCTGGAAGTGCCATTTTGTCTTTCTATCTAATTCTTATTTTTGAATTTTTGAAAATGAATGAAGTAAAGAGTCATAAAAGTTATTTCTTCATGAATAGCTCCATTTTATAGTTTTCCAGTCGGTTATCTTTTACCGTATAATTTTGCCAAACGGCATCGATTTGCACCAAAATTTG
The DNA here is from genome assembly GCA_015342085.1 of Leptinotarsa defecta. Classification (NCBI taxonomy): domain Eukaryota; kingdom Metazoa; phylum Arthropoda; class Insecta; order Coleoptera; family Chrysomelidae; genus Leptinotarsa; species Leptinotarsa defecta. The sequence goes on from WOGO01008583.1 coordinate 8,810, forward strand.
GATTAGGGTTCACCTAATTCTCTACTTCCAAGTTGTCCCTGTACCGTCAGTTCATTTTACCCAGGGAGTGGATGCTACCCCGTCTCGGGGATAAAAACGGTTTCATCGAAAACAAATTTCGAAATAGATAGACGGAATGACTCGATTCTAAGCAACTTTTGTTTACAGATTCTTTTGGAAATCGATACTTTTCACTTATTCATGATTGTATAACTCGAAAAAGTATTTTGTTGAATAAATCATTTTTAGTAGAAATGTAGCTCAAGAAAAAACGAATATGGAATAGTGGGTTTATTTTGTCTGTAGATGCAATACAAATGGCTTCTTGAAGGTTAGCTCTCATTCATCAAATGCCAAAGTTATTAGTTTTGACGTGAAGTTACCAAACGTCAATGCATTTCTCTGGAAAAACTTTTTTGAAGTGCTAAACGAGTTATAAAGAAAATAATGTTGATTTTTTTTTTCTGGGGCATCAGAGTGTGAAATAATCGCTACGCCAGTCACTTCATTCATGTACTTGACCCCTATAAATTACTTAGTTTTGAAAAACATGAGCTTCAAGTGAAAAAAACATTTTGGTAATTTTGTAGAAAAATGCATTTTTCAATAATGACTTGAAAAAAAGCTTCAGCTATTTTGGTATTTATAAATGCAGCAGTTGATAGTTTTTGAGGTATTTTGAAGTAAGTAAAATTTTGGGAATTATTAAAAATTTTATTTTTCAATGATAATTTGAAAACAATTCATTATATGCAAGATTTATCTATATTGTGTATTCATGAATGCAGCAGTTGATAGTTTCTGAGATATTTCGAAGTGAGGAAAATTTTGGGTAGTATTAAAAAATTTCACCCTTCAACAAAATATTACTCCGTTTGTGTTGGGTCTACAGACATCTATATTTTACATTCCCACTTAATACAACAATTTTGAGTTATTCGCGAAATCCGTCCTAAATACGATTTATTTGCTAAAAAATTGACACATTGACTCGCGATTATCACTTTCAATGATCGGATTATAAGACCTATGTTTATGCAGATGCCCAAACACTCCATAAAATTTCTCAAAATGCTCTGAGATCAGTACCTGTGCTCAAGTTAGCATTCGCGTTGGATTTAAATCATTGTTAATTATAGTCATTCAGAAAGACCAACTCAGAAAATCAGTTCCAACAAAGACCCACTTCTCCATATTTGAGAGTTTAAAAAAATTTATTCAAAGTATGTTAAGGTTAACCTTGAAACGATGGCAGGTGAACTTTGTCGCTCAATTCTGATAGACATAGCTGAAATTAAACTAGCTGAGTTCGTCGAAAGTATTTATTAAATAGAGATACATTCCCAGCTTTATTTCGAGTTTCCAGCTAGTCGAAGTTGCCTGTGATATTTGGGTCTCCGGTAGCTCTTTTCTGAATAGAATCTACCAGCTTCAGAATATGTTTAAGAACAGAGCTCTATATTTGTTAGCAATATTACAAAAGTCTAATTTGAGCTTTTCAAAACATTAAGTCGGGGTGTATACGAGTTTCGAGTTCAAAATAGTGTTTCTAGTTCAAGTAACAAAATTGTCCTCCATGAATGTTCCAGTTTGATAAATTATTCAATCTTTCTTTTTTTGTCAATTGGAGAGTGACCAAATAAAAAAACGACTCAGGAGAGCTTCTGATACCGTGTTCAATTATAAACTCAATTGAACTGGTTGGTAGATGTTGGATTAAGCACTCATTAGTATTATTCAAATTAGCACTAGGATTCTAGTCAAAGTGTC
>WOGO01008585.1:0-10578 GCA_015342085.1 Leptinotarsa defecta
TATAATAAGTAAAAAGTAAACAACACGAGCAAACAGTTTTTCATTTATACAGATTTTCCAACACATTTTCATGGTAATTGACCTGCTAAAAACAACACTAAGCAGGGTACAAAGAGTCAAGTCTTTGGGAATAACAACAGCAATGAAAATCACTTCAATAGCTGCATTAGAGAAAGCAATGATGGGCAAATTCAAACTAAAAATTCATCGACATGCATCAGGAGCAAAAAAAAATACAATGTGTCGGAGTACATGACACTGGCTACATGCTCGGTATAAACACCTGGTATACAAACGGGTCGAAAACTGAACGAGGAAGAGGACCTGGAATTAACTGTGCGTGGAGAAATCTTCATTACAGTTACAAACTTGGTCAGTCTTTCAGTCTGAAGTGTACGTAATCGTGCAATGCGCAAGGACTATTAATTTGCAGCTTTGAAATGAGCGGGTATATTTCCATAGACAGCCAGGCTGCACTTGGATCACTGATGATGAGATTGGACTGGGAATACTGGCGGACAGGAATATATACTGTGTGTCAGGACACTTGGCATCACAGGAAATGAAAAAGATGACGAGTGTGCCAGACACGGATCATTAACTCCATATATAGGCTCTGGTCCAGATGCGAGGTACCAAAATCTGTGGTACGGAGTCAAATTTGAAATTGTGTCTATGAGAAATATAGAGTCTATGAGAATATAGGGAACACATCTTACTTTGAATAATTCCCTGAACATGATAAAAAGAATATTGAAAAAAATCACTGTTCAACTTGGAAGAGACACTTCTTAATCGAAAGTTAACAAAAGCAGTCACTAACAAACTTATACCAAACCTATATACCATTTGAAATAACTAAGATACTTACCATCTCAAATCTATCAATCTAGAATGTTTCAACACAGATATAAGGTTTTATATACCTTAATGTTATAATGTTGCTATAAGCTTTCACTACAAATTTATGATGATAAATTAGTTTTTAATGTTTATACCCGTGATATTAGCAAACCTGTTAGGAATACAAGAACAGGAAATCCTTCTACGCACAACCAAATCGGTTTTAGTGGAATTTATCCTGCCCTTGTTTATTGTTAAATATAACATAATATCCATTGTATTTTGATTTTGAGTTTACCAATAAACATTGTCATTATCCGAAAAAAAAAAACTAGGGGGAAAACTTATATAAGGACCACCCGAGAAGAGATCTGAAGAACTGCTTAAAAGAAGCAGGGATAGGCTCACAATTATAGGACTACTGACTAGACACTATCGATTATGAGGACACTGGAACAGAATAGGGCTGTACAACGAATACCTTACTTGTAGGCGATGCAACAAAGCACCAGAGACAGCTCGTCATGTTTCATGCGAATGTGATGCAAACAATTTATGAACAACCCAAATTATGTCCAGAAAAATATGACATGCATCCAGCATGGGACCTGTGCAAACTAGTACAGCAGGAAACAACATTGTCAGAATGGGTGGCATGAAATATATGGGAGAAAATCCAATAAACTCATGAGGCTACAGTGTTTTCCCTAGACTTCAAACGGCTACCAAGTAGTAGAAAGTAACTCGTTTTTTTTAAATTCTCACTTCAAACTCCTGATTTACTGATTTTTTCCACCTTCGTAGAAACTTCTGAACCCTCTAATCATTTACAACAATTACTTTTTTTAATTTCAAATTGGAACATTCAAAACCCTTTTGTATCTCAGTGATGTTGGAAAGCAGAATGTGTTGCACTGAAAAATCACGTGGCGGCCTTGAGCATAAGTACAATGATAATAAGACAAAAATAAAACTAAGAGAACAATGAAAGTAAAATTAGTGTCGAAAGTTTTTTCTTGGCAGTCATGCGGTACCTTTTGAAATTCTCAATTATAATTTTCGTTTCATTTTTTTATCTGATTCACTTCACATAATCAAAACAGTATGACTGTCGATTTTTATGAGAATATGAAGTTTTTGCTATGAAACAGTATTGAATTTTTAGTATCATTAACGAGACCTAACTCCTTACTTTTCAAATTATTGAAAAAGGTCCTGATCACCAATCACTTGAAATTAAAATGTTCAGAGTTTATAGATCTTCAATATCAAGCCTTCAGAAAATTAAACGTACTTAATGGTTTGAAATAAAACGATGATAAGATAAATGTGTAAATTATGTTATTGGAGATTGATTTCAACAGCAAGCATTCATTTAAACACACTGACATACAATGAATATCACTATGGAATATTGAAAAATGAACTGGTGATATATGGAATCCCTTTACTTAAGTTAATATTTTTGAAATCTCTTCAGAACTGACGACCTAAATATATTCATTTCCAAAAAAATTAAAATTTTTAAATAATCAATAGAAATAAATCCAAAACAAGCAATGCTCACAAACACCAGAACAACAGCCGGTAGAATGTAGTAGTCTACTTCTTCTCCTGAAGACGCGCGTCGAGTAGAGTGTTGCAATTCTGGTGTTTGGGAACAATACTTGTTTTGGATTTATTCTACCCAAAAGGTTTCACTTCTACCTTAGTTACAGAAATCTATTCAAAACTGTTCATGAGTTTTTTAATTTTCATAAAACATCAATGAAGACAGTGATTAAGACGGTAATTTAGATAATAAGATAAGGTTATACTAATAATTTTGAGAGTAATAGTTCTTGGATACGGTGTAACTCGATAACAAAAAGTAAATATGAAATTTTACTTGCGGCGAAAACAATAAGCAATTGGGTGAGAGAAAAAGTACAGACATTAGTTGGGAATTACTGGATATGTTAAAAAATTATGCTTCTAACTTCTTGAATCTCTTCATCGCGTTGAGAAATACATTTGAATATATGGACTCGATGTTGGAAGATGCAGCTTCGTTTTTATTAAGGTTGGACATTGTGCAAGAAAAAAATACACCCTTTCTATTACTGTGTGTGAAAATATTTTTAATTTGGATCTTAAAACAACATAGCACAAACTGAAGTAAATTGATACATACATATTGGAAGACATCTATACAGATTACTAACCACATATAATTCCAATCTACAGGAAAAAATAGCAATATATTTATATGGAAAATAGCCTATTTGCGATTAGAAATAATAAAAAATCAATGTAATGCTCAATTTATTAATGGAACGTTATAAAATTTGAAAAAAAAGTACAATCATTTGTGATTTCTTCTTTTTAACAATTTTTTCACATCATCGGATTAAATGGTTATGAGCCAAGTTTTCAAAGCTCTCTTGAATTTATATATTTTTTTTCTGATTAATTCGGCCGTTACTTGATGAAAATCCATAGTAATTTCAAAAACTACACCTCACGATTGATTAAGTCATATGGTTTAATTATGGGAAATTCATTATGCCCTTTACTTGCAGAAATTTTCATGAATAATCTAGAGAAGTCGATCTTTAAACATACTTTGATTAAGAATGTCTTGTATTGGCATAGATATGTGGATGACGTTTTGATATGTTTAACAGGTACTAAAAGGCAATTAGATACTTTTCATAGGGATATTAACAAAATTCATGAAAACATGATTTTTCAATTTATCACAGACCGTTCTATACGAATATTACTATACATTACGATTCTACCCATCCTTATCAACACAAAGTAGCAGCTTATAATAGCATGATTCACAGATTAGTCAATGTTCCTCTTTCAATAGATAATTTCAATAAAGAACTTAAATCATCAAGCAAATTGCGGTTAACAGTGGGTTTAAAGCTGAATTAATTAACAAAATATTTGCCAAGAAAGTCTATGCAAAAGCGATTCGAGACGTTTTTCCTATTCATAAGGTAGATAATCAAAATTATAGAGCTTTAACGTATTTTGGACCACCAACGGAAAAAGTAGCTTCATTTTTGAGGAAACGAGATATTAAAATTGCATATAGAACAATTAATACGTTGGAAAAGTTAGTTAAAATAATAAAGACAAGACATCCAAATTCGAGAAATCAGGAGTATATAAATAAAATTTGAGCGAAATTTGAATTTGTTCATAAGTGATCTGATTTTCCTTGCGAAATGTTCAGTATGTTTGTTACATCTTTAGTTGTTATTCACTATGATGATAGATCACATAAAGTATATTGAATTATTTCACATGAGTTTATATTGCATGAAAAAATAACAGATGTGCATCATGAACTTAGAAAAAGTTGGATGGATGTGATCGACTGTAAAAACGATATTATTTTTCCAGAAGTATCTGAATCTGTTATCACGATTGTTTAATAGTTTTCTTTGAACCTCAGTAATCCGTCATGATTTTACACTCACCTTGCAGCACATTTGAGGATAATATTTCCTCTCGGGTAAAATTGATTCAACATTGTCTTTCATACCTACCCTTAATCCCCTTAATCCTTTTCAGTAAAATTTTTGAGGAAATTGTCCATTGACCTAACAATGCCCGTATATTGCTCATCCCTGGTAGAAAATGCTCAACTCGTGGGTGAAACGAAAACAAAGTGAAAAACATACATGGTCAAAGTCAAGTCAAATCATAATGATATGTGGATAATATTCAGAGCAAGTTTAATATTTTTTTTCAACGAAGTTTCGTGGAGTTTCTGACCTCTCTTCCCCCTCCCTGGCTGCTATGGCCTTGACTGGTTCAAATATGGAGTTTATGATTCGTGTTTGGCTCACATATCAATCAGTTCGTTGTATATGATCTGAACATTTCCCTGAAGCCCCAAATTGCATATTATTGAATACTTTTTTGTCTGGAAAATGAAGTTGTGTGTTGATCGAGCGGATAGATTGTAAATTTCTACCTGCAGAGTATATTCCAGCTCCCATCCCATGTTTTCCTTATTGGTCTCTATAGCAGGTACTAGAAAACGCGATGCCATCTCCCCTCAGGAAAATATATATGAGATCGTCAAAAGACTCAATCCACGAATATCCAACGAAAACTTGACCTCCCCTGTAAGTCAGAAACGGACATGTAATCGAAAATTTTAAAGAATATGTCCATTTTTATTCAGGGGGACTAATTCTGATATGAAAATCATACCCGAAACTTCACCCCCCTGCGGTCATTAACTACTCCCCTATTTTTTTCAATGGCATGGGGGGTCGAGTGATACATAATTTGAAGGGTATTTTGTCCCTCTATTACCTCTGTAATGTTTTTCGATATTAATTCATTTGTTATTGAGAATTTAAATGTTGAACGATTTATTCAAGAAAAAACAGAAAATTCGCTGTTGTTCATTTTAATGAGGAAATCAACAACAAATAATTTCAATGGAAATAAAATCAACGAATTAATTGTTACAAATGACGTCCACCTAGTTCCATACAATTGTACAGTCTACTTTCGAAAACGTTCCGTAATTATTCAAGATGTCCGGAGTCAGCAATCGTCATTCCCAAACAATTCTCTGTCGCAGGTTTTCTAAATTTGTAGGCTTAGTAGAGTACACTTTCGACTTCAGGCGTCTCTATAGAATGAAATCCATCTGTGTGAGATCAGGTGATCTAGCTGACCACTCTACTGGACCCCTTCTGTCGATCCAACGCATTAGAAAACGTTCGTCCAAAAACTGTCTCACCCGAACATCAAAATGTGGGGATGCACCATCCTGCTAGAATGTTATTTCATTTTCTACTTAATTGTTAACATTTTCTAAAATTTGTGTACACAGTCTTGTAATAGATTTAAGTATGTGTCTCCACTGAGATTACCTTCAATGAAAAATCATCCAACAATATGATTACCAAGAATGCCGGCCCAGACATTCAATTTTTGTGGAGTTTGTGAATGTGTTATCATCACCAAATGAGGATTCACATCGCTCCAGTAACCACAATTATGTCTATTCACTTCAGCATTCAACATGAAATAACTTTCGTCTGAAAAACATGTACTGTAAAATAGGTTTGGGTTATTAGTCAATTTCTTGCTGAGCACCTCACAAAACTGAAGTCGACGATCAGAATCATCTTCGTTTGATTCCTGAACAAGCTTTATTTTGAAAGGATGGAATTTCTAAGCAAACACTAGTAGATGATACAGTTGACGGTTTAGCTACTTGTCTGATTATGAATTATCCATTTATACATGTACTAAAACTGCAACTTCAACGTCATTTCTGACAGGACGGGATACTTTATGTTTTCTGTCGTGAACAGAACCTGAAGTGCGAAACTTATCCATGAACTGTTTAACGTTGTGGTCTGGATAATTCGTATTATAAATTCTTGCAGCAGCTTTAGCACACTCATTATTTCGATAATAGGTGGCAACAATTTGTAGTTTTTCTTCAGTAGAATAAATACAGTGAACAAGGATGACAATAATAATTTGTGAAGAAATGACAGTGGCGAACTATCTACTTTTTGTTCTGCGACAACTAGATTCAACGAAAACTACCAGTGCAGAAATAACTAAAAGTGTCGTCCATTTCAAAACGTTTACTATTAATGAAATAAATTCTACAAATCTAGAAGACCTGCGACAGAAATTGTTTGGGAATGGATTTCCGACTCCGGACATCTTTAATAATGTAAATAACGCTTTCGAAAGTAGACTGTTTTATTGTATGGAACTAGATGGAGGTTATTTTGAACACTTCATCCGTTGCCATTGATATCACTTTTGTTGATTTCCTCAATAAAATGAGCGACAGTGAATTTTCTGTTTTCTCTTAAGTAAAACTTTCAACATTTAATTTCTCAATAACGAATGAACCAATTTCGAAAAAAATTACAGAAGTGATAGAGAGACAAAAGACTTTTCAAATGATGTATCACTCGACTCCCCATGCCATTGAAAAAATAGGGGGGTAGTTGCTAACCGCAGGGGGGCGAAGTCCCAGGTATGATTTCCATATTAGATTTAGTCCCCCTAAAAATAAAATTTACGCACTCTTTGAAATTTTTGGATTACACATTCGTTTCTGAGTTACAGGGGGGTCAAGTTTTCCTTGGAACGCCCTGTATGTGTGATCAGCGGTGCTAAACTATGAATGCGTTGGTAGACTCATCTGTCCTTAAAACACATATATGAAAAGACAATAACTTCCTCACTTCACAACGATTCCATGGGATCGACGAAAAACTCAATCCACGAACATGAAAACTAACCCCTCCCAAAGTAATCCAGTTGCAAAACCAAGCTTGGATATCGACCGTTGAATGAGATTTTCGTAAGGCTTGTCAGTTTTAAAGTTTAGGACAGTTGAATACAGAAATGCGTTCTTGGTACCTCTGATGAAATCCATGGCGAGTCGAAACAACGCTGTGTATGGTTCTGAATGATGAATGTTTTGTTTGTGGGGTCTGGTTTTAACAAGTTGCTGTGCAGTGAAAGACGTATATCAATGCCAAAGCTTGGTTTTGCAACGATCTGGCTTAGGAAACCTCGTTGATTTTTCATATTGGTGAATTGAGTTTTTGTCAATTTTGTAGATGGCGTCATTGTAATGAACAAATCGAGGAAAAAATAATCAAATTGGGTGTTCTACAGGGTTCTATGATGCGCCCACTACTCTTCATCATTTTTATGAATGATATGATGAAATTCATGTCCAAGTGCATAAAATATACGTGCGTTAGCGATACCAACTTTGTTAAAAACAAAATACGGTACTAATAGCCAATACACTGTAGCAAATTGATTAGTGTACTAACAATGGACTATTGGTAAATTTCGAAAAAAACGAATTTCATCCTGTTTCTAACAATCCTAGCAGAAACTCCAGTTGATAAATGAGAGTAAATCATAGCAACATTGACCAAATGGGTGTTATTCGGTTTTTGGAAGTTACATTAGATGATGAAATCACATAGAAAAAGCTTATGAATTCAACAACTGCTAAATGAAGTAGAATCTGTTTATGATGAGACAACTGAAAACACTGAAACCCTGAAATTGGCCTACTATGGATTGGTTCAATTAACTCTAAGTTACAGCCTAATATTCTGCTGACTAAGATATTCATAATACAAAAATAATCATCAGAAGCATCTTGTCAATCAATTTTCCCCAAAGATAGGTATTTTATCAGTTGATTCCTCTAGACATATTTCAAAATACTGTAATAATAAAAACACAAAAGAATTTCATTATCAAATATAGTTCTTAACACAGGTACGGTACAAAAAAATGTGATAATCTACATCAACCATATTCAAGATAACCCTTTGGACAAAACTAACATATATAAAGGTATCTCATTTCGAAATCTATTCATAGAGAGTTTAGCTAGCAAATTAAATCTTGCAGATCAAAGAGTTCCCAAAAACTCCTTGTATAGATATTTAGAATCCGGGGCATTTAATTCGTTAGAAGAGGTTTTAGAAAAATGACCAATATATATACTTTTTAAGTGTCGACTTTTCTACATGTATAGACTAATTTCTGAATTTGCGTTGTTTTGTGACTCATTTTTTTTTCATTTTCCAGCTTTAGAACCACCAGAAATCAAGAATTACACAAACACTTCAGTATCTGTAATAAATCCAACAATTTTCTGGAGATGGTACAAGAATGAAACTTGTAAAACTAATTTTACTCTCTCTGTAATCTGCACAAATGTGGAAAATGAATCAGATAATACAACAACTACTATTGACATCAGTGACACAGTAGAAGTTTCTACTGAGTTGGTTGAATTGAAGGACCAGACAATTTATCAATGTTACGGCAATCTTGGAATAACAAACACATCAGAAAAATCACTTCCTTCAGAAACTATAATTGTTTCAACTATAATAACAGGTGAGCTACTTCAGTTTTAATAATCGAATCTACCAGAAAAAGACTTATCTAAAAATCTAGATAAAAAATAAACTCAGTTCCAACTAGTTTTTGAATAGTTGTTTTGAATGTTTGAACTAATTGATTTCTCAGCTTTCTGAAAGTTTTATATTGTTGTCTTCTAATTGATTGATCTTGTGTTGTTTGTTCAAATATGGTTAACAAAAGACGATTGGTCTTCTTTATTTATCTTTTGAAATGTTTCAAATGAGCCATAATTTTTCGAAATTTTCAAATAAACATTCAACGTTTCAAACAAATATATTCGGTAAAACGCTATTTCCAGCGGATATACGTCTATTATCTATTATCTATTATCTATTATCTATTATGAAAATTATAAATAATATATGTACATTTCCGGGAGTCGGGTTTTTTATGGGAGATTTTCTCCTCCTTGAAAATTATTTTGTTTCATTACACAAATAGATATAGTTTTAAATTTATTAGCCGCTGTGAAATCCTTCGAATCGAATGAGCCCTTGCTCATATTTTTGAAAGCTTTATATCTATTTTTCTACTTTTTAAACTTGTTACATAAATGAAGAAAACTTCATGGTAAAAAAATAAGAGAAATTCCACATGTGTTACCAAGCATTACATTTGGATAATTGAATAGAACTGGACGAAACTTCATGAAAATCCCTATTAAAACTAACTAATACACTTCATTGTATGATTTTCACAAAAGTTTTACAAAATCCGAGAAAGTTATTGTATAGCGAAACACGTGTCGCGGTTTTTGTAAAACCCTATATAGTGAAAATCATACAATAAAGTGTGTTAGTTAGAAGAGAAAAATGTTAAATTGATTATTTTGAGAATGTGACGGAATTAGCCGATACTTGATGTAAATCTATGACGATGCATTTGAATAAAACTTTATTGTAACATTTTCGGTAAATAATTTACAAAACCGCAACAGATGTTTCCTATACAATGAAGAATTACTTCAAATGCATTTTTAAAATTCTTATAAATTTGTGCTATAGTTTAGAAACTGACCTCCCGTTGAAAAAATCCAATTTCATAAAATGCACTTCACGATTTGATCTCCAAAAATTTTATTCAAAAAATATATCATATTTCGCCAAAACAATAACATTTTCGTAGTGAAAACTTTTTCACTACGAAAAATCCACTGTGTTAACGAAACGTCATATTTTTCAAATAAAATTTGTAGAGATCAAATCGTGATCAAGTCAAATGACATTTCTATTGATCTTCATCAAGTAACGGCCGAATCAATCAGAAAAAAAAGAAAAAATCCAGGTTTGATTTCCAAATAAATTTTTATCATTTTCAGGAAACTTGAGAAATAATATATATAATACTTCTAACAAATTAAGTTTTTATTCTATAAAATTTGTTGATATAATATTCATCGTTTATTAATTTGTTTCAGCTAGTATCACTATCATCAATATCACCACTACATCGAGAAGCATCTTCATTGAATGGGCTCCTCTTTCCCCTGATCTGCAATACTGGGTAGAAGTCGTCGAAGTGAATGCCGGACATTTTGTACCCTCTTGCGGAAAGGCTCCCAATTCCACTGTAAACGATCCTACAAATCAAACTATTTTTAATTTTACAGATGCTTATCCTGATTACAATTACTTCATTGTTATTTCAACTAGTATTAGAAATATTGCAATCAGGAGTGACGTTAAATACACTGTCACTCAAGCTGCAGGTAAATACATAATGGTTCATTTCTTTTTACAAGCTTTTATATAACACGTAATGTATGTATATATACATGTG
>WOGO01008586.1:0-10578 GCA_015342085.1 Leptinotarsa defecta
ACAAATTCACAATTCACTATCGAAAGATCGTGACTTCGATTCCTCGGGAGAATTTATCTATACTCTGTCCAACCAACAACGGAGTGCTCCAAAACATTATCATGCATAGTGCACGTAATCTCCCAGACAAGGCTGTTTGTACAGAGGCGCACTAAGGAACGACCGAATTGTTTTTCTAATAATATGCGGCTGGGTATAGAATTTTTTTTAGATTTTTAGAGTATAGGGACATGAATTAACAGTATCAGTAGTTGACATTTTAAAAATTTTAAACTTTGAAATACCGTATATGTACACAACACATGCGTAAAACGTAACTGAACACTGCGACACTGTAACAATGAATTCTGCCACCCGATTGCAGTTAAATCTGATTGGCCAGCGTCAGGAGGTATGATTATTTTACCCAATAGATGCAAATATGCGTGGTGATCATGCTTTAATCACGTATCTATCATTGTTTGGGTTTATTTTTTTGTTGGATGCATGTAGTTTAGTCAAAGTTTGGAGAAATCTGCAACGTCACATGGCTGACGGATTGCAAGTAGCCATAATAATTCCTAGGTGGCGGCTCTGGGAATTTTTATAACATTGGCTACCCAGCACACGAGGCTAATGATCAAATCAGTCGTTGACAACAAAAAATGAAGTCATTTAATACAATCATGAAGACAAATTATAATGAATTAGATACATCCTTACAACTTTCAGTTACGAAGTCATCAACTTCGAAATTTAAAATATACAGTTGTAAAAATAATTCAATTCAGTTTATTAATGATCAAGAAAGTTATTTCCATGCGGAATAAAATTCAATGACATGACGTTCAATACCAGATTCGAAAATATAATCCATAATATGGTTGAAAATTGTTGATCAGGTCCATATGAACATGTCAATATTCTTGCTTATTTTACTAGCTACATCCAAGAACAGAGATTCATCTCTTTGTGGACCACCTTGTATTCACCTTATTAATCAGTAGTTTTAATTATTTTATTTATGCATTGCTATTTTTCATTCTGTAAGTGTCGTTAAATTGCTGTTCTCAACTTGATGTACGAGTATAACATGTATTATGAGTATAAAACCCTAGAAAAAGTATATCTTTGAATACAAAAAATAATAGCACAAAAAAATACTGTTCAGTGAGAAAATTTCTGGGTGGATTGTAGTTATTTGTTTGAGATAAAATAGGTAGCAACCTCAGTATGTTCAATAGATAATTGGAATATTTCAAGTTTTCCTTCTGAAAATTGTATACTTTGATTATATCGTGATCAGTCAATTTATTTCATGAATAGCAGTGGTTATATTGAAAATGTGCATAAAATAAAGTAAGTAGAAGAAATAAACAAGAACCCTACAAAAGATAATCTTGTCCGTAGGGATTAATGTTGATTATTCACTTATCTTAAGGTTATTACGTGTGCTTTCTCGACTAAATGAGATTAACAGGATTTCACTGCTTTCATAGAAAGGGATGATAATTATTACCGGGAAACTCTACAATGTATAAAGTGTGGTTAGTATGTATAATAAATATTAAAGTAATGAAAATAATAACAACACATTTTACATGATGAATATTAGCAATAATTTCACATAGGTTTATGTATAAAGCATGGTTAGTACCTAAGTATAATAGAGATAAGAAGTAATAACATAATTCACATCAAAAATAGTAATGTTTTTTTTAATATGATATTCAGACGTTTGTTTGAAGGTGGTTGACAATGTTTCCAGGTGTATTTCATCAGTTCGGACTTCCATTGTCTAATATAATATAAATTGATTTGGAATCCCTGAAAGAAATTAAAACGATTAACAGAAAAATAACAATTTTATTACACAAAAAACTGAAATTACAAAGAAATAACATACAAGCAACAACCAAGACGATTGTGGATACCAACAATCGAATCGTCGTGACGTAACTTGGAATCTTCTAATTTCTAGTTTCATTTCTTGTTAATAATATTTTTTAATTTTAGGTTGTATTAACTTTTCAAATTTTTTTTGGTTGTTGCTTGTATGTTATTTATTGGTAATTTCAGTTTTTTATTGATTAAAATTGTTATTTTTCTGTTAATCTTTCCAATTCCTAATCAATTTATATTATATCAGACAATGGAAGTCCGAACTGATGAAATACATCATATTTGGAGACAGAAATTGTACATATATTCCTTTATATTGATAATTTAGTCAATTTTGATGATTTGGTCTATTCATTATTGTCAGAACTGAAAAACTTAATGCTCAAAATGTCGAGAATTAAAATAATTTGGTACATCAATCGAAGCCATTCATTCAAAAGCATTTATGTCAGTATTTCTTGAGAAAGCGAAAATATAGAGATATATTCATCAACAAAAATGACATCCTGTATCATAACAGGGTTTGGAGGGATTGTTTGTAGAAATCGATTATGGTATGTTCCGAAATATTTCAATGAACTCCTTCGTTTAGAACATATATTTCAATGTGCCTTTTAACGGTGAAATTTAAGCAGTAACAAATACATTTTTAATGAATGTCTGTCGAGACACCTGTTCAAACGATTTCTCAATGAACCTATGACACAGATACCAAAACGTTTCAAGTATACTCGTATAGTTATACGAATACTTTTCTATTTTCACATTAATGGCCAGTAAATCTAACTTGATCAGCTGAATCGGACTGTAAAACTGAAATAATCAAAAATTATTCATATTTTTTATTTCGAAAATGACTAATAAATATGAAGTAATGCAGTTTTCAAAGTTAATTTTTATGGTTAACTAGTACTATGTTGCTGTATCGCTGCTGTTTCAATATTTTGACAGAATCAGAATCAACGAACTTAGGCGTGCGCAGCGTTATAGAACAGTGCTTTCAAAAAATTGTTCTACAGCTCCTTCTACTGGCGAGTTAAAGAAAAATTGATAGCCTAAAAACCTTCTCTATGAAAAATTACTTATGCATGTCAAGTTTCATCACGATCAGTTGAGCGATATAGAAGTTTATCACTTACCAACCAACCAACAAACATCCATTTTTATACATTAGATTCACTTGAAATGTAGTTATTCATTGTGATTGTTCTCAAACTCAAACTAATTAGTTTTTCTTATGGAATACTACTATCAGCAAGTTTTTCATTATCGGAAAATGATCATAATGTCTTCACTAACATTCATTAAAATATATTGTTTAACAGTTTAGTTAAACGTTAGATATCCCACAAGATGAACGGAAAAGCTTTTTTAAATTTATATATTCTCAATCTGTTATTTGAATCTGAATAGTTCAAAATATCTATCGGAAATATTTAATAAACATTCAGTTCATAGGTAACAATTGCAGTTCATGAAATATTTCCAGGTTCATTGAAAATTACGATAGTACGTGTTCCTAGTTACAAACTTTGGGGTTTGAACTGTATTGGAACATGCAAATCATTGAAATTTCAGTGGTCCTAATTTTCAAAACAATTTTCCATTAAGCGAAAATTTACAAATATATGTTAAACGATTGTTATGAAGACAGTTCGTGATTAGTTTTGTTATTGAATAATCAAAACTTTTCCTGTAGTGTATAGGTTCGAGGATTTCCTGTATGTGATATTCTTCTTTTATTCTAAGTGACTAAGTGTTGGATATACGAGTATCTGCTAAAAAATGTTTCATTTTGAAAATTTGAACAACTTTGATTAAATATGTAAAAATCATTAACTGCATTAACTGAAGTCTAAATGGAGTCTTGAGGTAAATAGTTTAATATGTGAAGATGATATATTGCCTGTAAATCTTTTCAGGCTGTAAAAAAATCATATTATCTAAAAAATTAACTAAAAAATTATGAATTATCATTTTCGATAGACCTCATACCCTGTTCGTTCATTCTTCGTGACTGTAAATTTTTATTTTAGTTATTGAACTATTTTATACCCATTCGTCATCAATTACCCATGAATGCATATTGTTTAACGGTGACTTCAACAGTAATGGTAATCGAGTTTAAAAATATTCCATGCGCATCGAACGTATTAAATAACTGAATAATTTCTACAAAAACAAATCCGGTCAAATGATCTTTATGTATTTTTGAATAAAAAATTAACATAGTGAAATATACCATAAAATAGATTGGAATTCTCTGAATTTCTGAAAAGCCAATAAAAAATTCAAATGAAGTAGTGTTCACTTTCAAGGAATCAAATGCATGCAATTCTGAATATGATGAAAAAAAATATGATTTCAATTAATTTGCTCAAATTATTATTTGCATTAGCCATGTTCAAGTTTTTATATTTCAAAATAAAACAAACGATATTATTGTTTGGTTCACCAAAATACGTCTATTTTCTATGCCGCTTACTATCTTCTCTGAAATTTGTATAGTTCTCTTTCATGGTTCGATTTTATAGTTTATTTGGAAAAAATGGCGTCCAATTGTCTGTGAAGCAAATAGGGATGTTTCGATTAATCATTTGTGAAAATCTCATTACGAGATGATTTGTGGAAAATGGCAACATCATATAGAAAAACGACCGAAGCACTGGTTGAAGTATGTAGATGACACGTTCAGTGTTTGGAGTCATGGGAAATAAGAACTTCAGAACTTCCTAAATCATCTGAATAATTTTTATCTAAAAATCCAGTTCATTCCTTGATGTTTTAGTCATCAACGAAAGTAATCAACAAGCCCTTAGGTGTACAGGAAGAAAACACACACACAGATCGATTTCTACATAATGGATCCAACCACTATCCAAAATGAAAACGAACCTTCATTAACACCCTAGTGAAAAGAGCTTTGAGAATATGTGAAGAAAGGTACGTCGACGACGTTACGCGTCCAAGGGAGACGAAGAGAAACACGGATGAAGATCAACCTCAAGACGCTGTCTAGCAGCCATACATAGAAGATGTCACGTACCGAATCGGGATATTGCTAAAGGAGGATAAAATTACCACCGTCTTCAAACCAACGAAGAAAATATAGGAGTATCCGAGATCAGCAAAAGACAGCAGAGATCCACTCAAATCAGCGGGAGAATACTGGACTCCATGAAAAACAAAAAAGTAGTACATTACAGAAATTACAGACCATAAACTTAATTGAGAACCCTAATTCTCATCCAACAAAACAATTTTCAAGTTTCGATAGAAAGGTATTTTGTTGAGATATTTCATTCGGTGTTTTTAATTTCTTTAGGGAAAGACCCTAAAGAATTTCTCTGCAACCATAATGATATCCACCCAAAATATTGTATGCCTATGCATGGGTTCCTGAAAAATTAAAAAGATGTATGCTTATTCAAATTCACCAACTTCATTCAACATCACGAATGCGAATTCAGCACCACTTCACTCAAAATTTTTAATTATCGCACTATTTCATTGTTGCTTCTTCACTTACCTAAAATGATGACCATTTTGAAAGAGTTTAAGATTTCTTTAGTGAAGTCTGGAAGTTTTATTTCTCCAATATTTAGATTTGTGAACTACTTACAGCACCAAATAAAGATACAACAACATTTCTTCAATTATACCTCTGATATTTGGGATGTAGTTGTTATATTCTACGATTTTGAGGCCGCAGCTCACTCATTCATGATTTCTATCAAGAAAGGATGTTAAATGGTTGTTGAACTCAGCCCAGAACTGAGATCCTCTGCAATTATATGTTCTGTTCTTCCTGTAGCCGTTTAAAGCACCAAGTTCTGTACATGCTTCTTTAGAAATTCTAGTGATTCGAGCACTTAAAGTCAATATACGCCCCTTAGTACTGGTTATTTCTCGTTTCCTTAATAGTTGCTCAGAAAGACCCATTTTTTTACTGACGTCGTTGACCTTCAACCATATTTTTGCTGTTGGAAGTGTGTTTTTGGGACTTGGTGGTCGTTCCATCTCATTGGATTGATCTGCCATCTCCTTTTCCCCCCCATATATATTTGTTCCTTCTTTCCTGCAAACCATTTGCAGGTATCCTATTTGTCTACAATTATAATTCGTCTTTTCTCAATTGATGGGCTCAAATTAGAAATGGTCTCCTGGAGTTTTTCTACCCTTTCTTGCAACAATAACTTTCCGCTGAAGCTCAGCTCGCTCAGCCCTCTTAATTTTGGTTTTGCATTCCTCGAAACATTTTTCGCAGCCTCAAACTCCGGTGGAATCTTAGTACGAACTAGAAAGCTATGCACCTCAACAACTTTCAACCCCGCTCCAAGCATTTACTGAGATCGCTGAAAGAGCCATCCGCCTGATTAGAGACCTAACTGACCAATCATCAGAAATGTTTGACTGAAAGTCCGCTTTCTTCTACCTGAAACGGTAATTGTCAGAATTATGCAGAGAACGATTTCTCATTTTTTAATGGTTTATGTCGTAATGATGAGAAAAAACCCTAGAAATATTTCAAAAGTCGTTCCAAGTTCCAAATTTTTCACAGATATCTTTCACATACAGAAAGC
Organism: Leptinotarsa defecta; assembly: GCA_015342085.1. Taxonomy (NCBI): domain Eukaryota; kingdom Metazoa; phylum Arthropoda; class Insecta; order Coleoptera; family Chrysomelidae; genus Leptinotarsa; species Leptinotarsa defecta. The sequence continues at coordinate 6,465 of WOGO01008586.1, forward strand.
GACCAGTTACAATTTTGATATATGCCATGATTTATATTTATTGAGCACCATTGAGCATTTTGAGCATCACAAGTGTTTTAATCTATAACTTGAAAAATATTATACACCGATCATCAATTTGAGGTAAATTTAATATTGCAACAGGTCAAATTCACATATTACCAGATAATAACACATTGGAAAGGAAGTTAATGCTCCTTACATAGACTGAGAAACTTTTTGGTGGAAGTAATTGATCATTATGCCAATTATGAGTGATCAATGAGCAGTTCGGTATGAAAGAACGAAAATATGTTTTAGGAGTAAATGAGCGTTGAACGAAATAATTACAAATCGCTCACTAATGATACTGTTTCGCGCTGTGCAAGGATACGGGATTTTATTAATGATAGCCAATCATTTGTCGATAATAAAAAATAATTGTTATGCTTCAATTACGGTAATTGTTTAGCTCGAAATCATAACGGCAAGAGTTTCACGCTGGCAGGTGAAATTGGTGAATAAGGGAAATCTTGAAGATGACAATGAAGATGGTACTTTTTGTGAGGAATACCGGAGTATAGGTATCATGAAGATGAGAAAGGACTCAAGTCGTACCGAAAACTTTTTTGCAGTGAAAGAAGTATGTAGTGTCAAAATTTCCTTGTTACGAACATGAAAACAATCATTAATATTTTTTGTATTAGTCTGATCATATTTTATAATGAGTCCATCATTTCACAATAAAACAAAGTTTTGCTGGTATAACACTAGTGATAATTATTCGTAACTGAGACTTCAAAATATAACCTCGACCTCGCAGTGAACGCATGTATGGTACTGATGATTTATACCACAATAGCCAACGAAACGGTCGATACTCTAGATGTCATTCGACCAAGGCCTCCTAGCCTCCTCACACTACTCCTTTATTTTCGGGTTTGTTAACCATTGTCTGCAGGTTTTGTGGGCATAACCTTCCGTCTGCTACTGCGACAGATATTGTCAAAGGCCACTTGAAGTGATCTACTTCGATGCGATAGAGAAACTGAAAATTGTCCTGACTTGTCAGACTAGATTTCGAACGGCCTACTTTTTTCGAATCTGCTCAAATGATCGTTTTCAAATTATTATTTCAAATCTGATCGTTCTGAGTCCGTTACACTCGAAATGATTTTAATATTTATGGATTTCCATAGCCTCCCTATATAACCGCCTATAATCCTGCTTATTTAATCTTACACTTAAGTCGCAATATCATGAATGCATTCTGAGAGAGCATGTTCTGCAACTGTCGATGTTCAGCCATAGCGGCAACTTTTTATGGTTCGTCGAGCGCGTTTTAACGCTACCTTTCGTGGTTCCGATGTAGAAAGAGTCATAACTACAAGATATTCTGTATTCTTCTTGTATACTCAATGGATCCTTGGGGTCTTTGACTGACCTGAGACTATTCTGTTTTTCGAAGGGTGAAAAATTTTCCGTTGACTGTCCGTTCCATTGCCATTTGATTTCGTCGGAGGCTCGGTTGATTCGAGCTTCGCTGTTACTGTTTCTCAGAAAGGCATTCCTTAAGTGATTTTTTGTTTGTAACCCCCTATCGCTTAACAGATATATCTTGCTCTCTTTATCAGAGACTCTTTAACCCCTCTTTTCTATCGCGATTGATGGAGCCCCTGTTCAGATATAGGACCGTATACACCAGTCTACTATTATTTCGTATCCCCATTAATATAAACAGAAATGAGATTCTTCTTTCCCCTTCTCCATAGTGAACTGAATTTTTGGATTGCAGGAATTCAAATATTCCAGAAATGTTGTAAGGTCTACCTTTCTGTTACCCCGAACCATCAGCAGAAAGGTCGACCCGGCGCATGTTCTAGAGCCCACTGAAACAATGGGTCGCAGGTCTGCTAAGGAGCACAAGAATTCATGAGTTGCACCATAAATATATTGAATAACTTGTAGTTTACATCTGAACCACGAGAAAAAAATTTAAAACGCGCTTGACGAAGCGTAAAAGAGGATAAAGCTGCCTAACAGATAAATCGGGAATTGAAGGAGACATTCATGACATTATATTCACACATCCAGTAGGAGAAGGTGTAACGGTTATAAAGAACTCATCGTAGGACAACCTACTGGAGTGGAGTCCAGCGCAACTTACATGATACAATTAGGAACATCCCTCTATCAAAACGAAGACTGACCTGGAAGACACCAGAGAACACTTTTTTCAATGGACAAAAGTAGTTCGCATAGGACCAGTAGACTTCTGCGGCAAGAACTGCAAACCCTTCGAAACTAACAATGGGCAACCTCTATACCACACGTCGCCGGAGGAAGTCAGTCAGGAAGTCGAATTCCTTTGAGGACGGCACGGTCATTGTGATCCACAAATTTCACAAGAACCTTACGTTTCAGACAATCGTCGGCCGATAAATTTGATCCCGATGAAACAGTGGCGGAACGCGTCATTCTTAAAAGACTCTTAAGATGAGTCTAAAGAACTCAACATCCTATTGAAGGAGAAGTTGAGCCGGAATATTTGTTGGACCTTCGAATCCTGAGATAGGTCGCCTATTCGATTGAAGGTTCCAGTCTGGACGAAACATATCTTACCGTCGCGATATAGCATATCAAATAATATATTAAAAAAGCTTACACACCATGATGCTATTTTTTCTTCATATGCCCCAGCAAAACAGTCATTGTGCTAAGAGTGACACTACTTTTGTTATTTTCGAAACAATGGATCAAAAACAATTTCGTATTTTAATTTTACACTGCTCCTTGTTGGAAAAAAAATACCATTGAAGCGAAGTAATGGCTTGAGAAGTGTTATAAAGACTCCGCTTCATCAAAAACAACAAATGAACGTTGGTTTGCTGACTTAAAATGTAGAGACATCGATGATGCAGAACGTAGTGAACTTCCAAATGAGGCAGTAACACCAGAAAATATCAAAAAAAAACACAAAATCGTTTTCAATGATCGAAAAGTGAAGTTGCGTGAGTTAGCTGACATTGTGAAGATATCAAAAAACGTGTTGGCTTTGTATTGCATGAGAATTTGACTATGAGAAAGCTCGGTTCAAAGTAGGTGCCGCGCGAGCTTTCCGTTGACCAAAAACAAGAATGTCTTGATGATTATGTGCAGTGTTTGGCCGTGTGGTGGAGAGCAACTGGTAAACCTCGTCCAAAGTGCCTGAAAGCATAATAATCGGCTAGAAAGGTTATGGTCTTGAAACTTTGGGATATACATGATGTAATATTCATTGACTATCTTTAGAAGGGAAATGCCATGCGAAATTAAAAAAAAAAAGACAACATATCGCGAAGAAAAAATTGACAACGTACCGTGTCACAAGTCAATCAAAACAATGGCAAAACTACATGAATTGAATTTCGATTTGCTCCCACATCCACCGCATTCGCCAGATTAGGCTCCAAGCGACTACTGGCTGTTCGCAGACTTCAAAAAATGCTCAATGGTAAAAAATTAGCTTAAAATGAAGATGAAACGTTTTACAAAAGTGGTATTGAAATGTTAGAGTGACGCTGGGGTAATTGTGTGGCTCTTGATGGAGATAACGTAGATGAATAAAGCCAAATGAAGAAAAGAGAAATGAAACTTTCTATGTTTTTTACCAAGTACATATAGGACGAAACTGCAATAACGTTAGTTACAAATAAAAGTAGTAAAAAACATAGAAAGATTCATTTCTCTTTTCTTTATTATGATTTTCTACCACGTAGTAACGGCTACATCTATCAATATATTGAGTAAAGCCAATTTTGAACAAAAAAAAACGCGTTTTCTTTCTCAAGCCCAGGACTTTTCAACCCATGTGTACCTTCATTTGCGAATTTTTTCTTTCATTTTTTCAACGTTAACTTCAGAAGCTTGTTTGCGATTGAAGATGATATCTATCCAAAATGGAAATTGAATTTTTTCACAGATGTGAATGATGCCGTCTACAATTTGTATTGAAAAAATATAAATTCTCAAATTCCTAGAAATCCAGTATCTTTAGAAAAAGTCACGTTTTTTTCGTATGAGAAGAAAACATTTTAGAAATATATCGCCACCTTTGCATATCTTTTGCATGTTCTACCAGTTTTCATATTCATTA
>WOGO01008587.1:0-10577 GCA_015342085.1 Leptinotarsa defecta
GGAGGTACTTAACCGGGTACAAGGTATCCCCCTGTATATTGATCTGCCGCGCTTTAGTAAATCCCGAAATCCCCGCTTGGGCTCCCCTATTATTGGTACGGGGTGGCAAATGCTCTATTAAGCTCGCCCTGAATTTCCTCGAGGAAAGAAGATGGTTCTCTGAATATTCGAATTCGAATTTTCAAGATGAATTTCAGGATTATATACTCACCATAAAGAATTCAAAATACAACAATTCAGTTTGTAGAACAAATTGGGATTACTTCAAACAAAAATCATCAAAATTTTAATAAACATTTTCTCATTCATTATGATTGCAAATAATTTGACCTATTTTGTCTTGATTGTGTTTTTATCTACAAACTCCACTGATTATTCATAAATTTACTATTGTCTCCTTTCACATAACTTCATTTGAAAACTTAAAATGAAGATATCAATGAATTTCCCAAGTTCTTTCAAGATCTTCTGCAGTTATTCTTCATTCATGCATTGGAAATATTAAGGGCTTTTTTATAAACATTTCCTTCTTCACGAAACTCAGACCTCACCTCATTTTCGAGAGATGCGCTAGAAGCATTCTTCTAAGATATTCACCTTACGAAATATTTTTGGCTACATACAAAATCAGAATTGATTTTGTACGTTGGGAATGAATATTTTGTGTATGACATGTGAAAAATTATTTTCTATGTAATTCAATAGTTGAATCGATTACACACAAAACGAAACAATTATCATTGAATCCACTGTATCTTTCAAATAAAAATCAGAGCAGATACACCTTGATTGTCTTTCTGAAAAGCTTTATAAAAATATTGTGAGTGATATACAATGTACATCCATCCACCAAGGTTGACCACTAGTTTTGAATTCAATAATAATTATTTAAATTCGCTGCAGTAGATTCGAATTCAAGTTTCTGCTTTATGGATGTGTTGCTTTTATGAATATATCTGAAATTTGACATGGCACGGTCGATAATTTCAAACTCGTTTGAGCAAAATACGAATTTGAAATAGTCGACAATGAATTGCCACATTGGAAGTGAATGTTATTTTTGCAATAAATTTTTTCATTGTAGAATTCCAGGCTTTGAATTTTGAACAACGTAAGAAAGATATTTTTGCCAATGACCACTGTGTTCTAGAAGGTAATCTGAAGGATAGTATTCAGTAATAATGGTTATTTTTGGAATTCCACAAATAATGGCCTTTATATTTTTGCAGTTTAAATGGCAATACTTCGTTTTAGGGATCAACGTTTCAGTAGAATGGCTCAAAGGAATGGGTCAAGCTGGTATCTCCAGGTGTTTTAATGGATAGAAAAGGACGCCTCTTCATAAATGACCTGAACCAATTGAGACCATATAGCTCATTCAATTCCAACGACTGTGGAATTTTCAAATTATAGGAAACAGCAAGCTCGAACGCTACTTTTAAATATAATTGGGAGACAAACCGAAATAAATACTTGAACCCATAAATATGCATTTTTACAATTCTTCAATTGATAACCAATTTTTATTGATGATATTGATAATACTGTGTTGCTTATCTGTTAGACAGGGAATTTTTCACAAAAACGTGTCAGAGTGCGATAATAATCAATTCCAAAATCCTTCGCTACTTTACAGCATGTAGCGATACTGCGTGTAATACAAGTCAATCAGATTTTCTCATATGATACCATGACATTTCTATGATTTGCTCTAAAACAAACGAAATGTATATAGCAAAGCTCAAAAAGCCAACAAAAAATGCAATACAGATATATGGTGTTGGTTGTTACATGTGACAAGTTGAGACAACCAGCCCCAAAACACATTTCAGAACATAACCCCCTAAAATAATTCTGAATCGATATTCATTGATAAAAACGAATAGTGATGTTACATCGAAAATACATTAAATGAAATATATCTACGGAAAATTCTAGTATACTTATGAGACTCGACACAAATGCACACAGTATGGCAGTGAACTGAAGTAACGTTAGGATGGAGGTATTGCACTCGCGATCCTTCTATTCCATTCGATAAGCTTTTTCGTTCGTTCAATTTTTCAATATGGCCGCTGTGACAACCAACCCGTGAGAAAACCATACCCGGTGTTCCCTAACCATCGTATTGTATTGATGAGTTGTCGCCTTTGGGAAGTGTCTAGGTGGTTCATCGGTATCCATCACTGTACTGAACGTCTTTTGTTGTCGTAGGTGATCCACTTTTCATCACATGTGACGATCCGATCCAAAAGGGATCATTTTGGTCGCGCAAAAGCAAAGAAAAACAGACTTCGAAACGTGACAATTTCTGTCGATCGTTCAAATCGTGAGGCAACAACTTTTCGAGATTCTTTACTTTTCCAGGTCGTTTTAAATCATAAAAACCGCATTATCCTGATGCCCAGTTCTTTCGCCATCCTACGCACCCTTTGTGATGGATCAATTTCCACCAAGGTCCTAAAAATCTTCGTTCTGGATTTCTGTAGGTCGACCATTTTGGGGCTCATCTTCGAAGAGAAGAAGAAGAACTTTATTTATTCAGTAGGACATCTAATGTAAAATATTAATAACAACATGTTTCTAGACTCACAATAATACATAAAAAACAAATACTAGAAATAAAATAATGTAATGTATATAAATTCGTGAACCCAATGTCCTCCAATGTACTCCACCATTATACAGCCTCACTTTGATTATTGTAGTAGCTTACTTTACTTCCTTGATTCGAATAAAATTTCACGACTACAAAAGCTGCAAAATCGCGGAATGAGAATAATACTGAAGTGTAATCGTTTTACCAGCATTGCAGCGATGTTAGATCATTTGCAGTGTGTATCAGTAAAAACAGATTTATAAATTGTCAACTATTTGCATTTATAAGATATTACACAAGCTACTTTCAGATTAACTAACGGAATTTACCACGATAGGCTCCGAAATACACAAGTATATGACTAATATGTTTCATCTCCCTAATTGGAAAATGGCAAACTCAATGAAATCGTTATTCCACAAAGGACTTGATAAATTTAATAAACTACCACAAGACACAAGACATCAAGAAATCTAATACCATTTATGTATTTAAAACAAACATCAGTAACATATCCAGTTACTATAAATTTAGTCACTAAAAATCTCCAGAACGCATTTTGACATACTCAATCTCGTTCACACGAATTTATATACTTTTACATTATTTTATCTTCAGTATTCGTCTTTTTTTATATAATACATGTTTGTAGTACTTCTTTATATTAGGACGTGTCCTACTGAATGAAAATAAATAAAGTTTTTCTAAGGGCCAAAATGTCTGGAATGAAATTTCGTAAATCAACGCCGAAGAGTGCTTTCATTAACATAAGGCATAATTGCCAAATGGCTGATTAATTTTTCAGGTTGTTTCTACAGCGCTTTGGTTGAATTTGAATTCATAGAGAAGAACTGGCGGAGAATCGCTTGGAAAAAATTATATCATCATCATTGTATACAGTAAAAATTCTCTATCGATCAGGAACGACCTATAATAGGGGAGCCCATGCAGGGATTTCGGGATTTACTGAAGTGCGTGAGATTAATATAGGGGGATACCTTGTACCCGGTTAAGTACCTACACCAAATATGAGCCCCATAAATAAGGCCGCCTGTGAGGGATAAAGGATCAGATTAGTAAAAAAAAAATTGATCATTAGAAATTCTTGAGCGCGTCAGATTAAGGTAGGGTGAGTTAATTACCTGCTAAAAAGTGTATATTCCAGTAATCTGACAATTTCAGAGTGACATGAAGAAAGGGGAGGGAGGCAAAGTTGTAAAAAAATAACGTCATTTCGATATTCTTGAGCACAGTTAATTTTTTTTATTTTGAAGGAAATATTTCAAAAATAACGAAACATATATAATCTGACGATTTCCGCAAGTCGAAATAACAAAAATTCGTCGATAAAGTTCGATGGGTGCAGCTGTGTGATACCTATATTTCCCTATCCAAGTTTCTATTCCTCTATTCTCCATTCTCTATTAACTTTTTCTCTATCTATTACTCTGTCACTCCGTCCTCACTCTGAATTATGTTGCCATGACGTTATCACAGCTGATCACAGAGACTCGTTCGTGATGAAAATGAAGATGATGATTAATTAATCAATTAATTGATGAATGTAGCCCTTACTATGTGGTAAGAAATCATAATGAAGAAAAGAGAAATTGAACTTTCTATGTATTCTTATACAATATATAAGTTTGAAAATGTCCTTATAGGACGGAACTGCAGTAACGTTAGTTACAAATAAAATAGTTAAAACCATAGAAAGTTCCATTTCTCTTTTCTTCATTAATTATTCAATTGATTATAAAAAATTAAATTTTTTTGAGCATTTTTCAAAATTATTTTCTTATAAATACAAGTATTCTATTTGAAAACATACACTTATTTATTTGCATGATATTTCCTGAGCTCTTCAATTAATTAAGTTCAATGAATTGGAAAAAAATTTTAAAAAAATATTGTTTTTGTAAGATCGAGCGAATCCCTCTAGATAATCGTCAGATTATGAGACAGCACGTCTAAAATATAAAGATGAACCATATGTATCTTGATCTGACACGCTTGAGTATTTCAAAATGGCAAATTTTTTTTTGCACATTATAATAATGGCCGCGAGTTCGCGTCAGATCGAAATCGTCAGATTATTGAATGAGAGCTTTTTTTTTGTTGCACTTAACACCTCCTTAGAAAATATGACGCTCTCGATTATTTTTTTTCTTTTCACTTTTAACCCTTACGTACAACCACCCTCATCATGCAAACGATCAGATTAACATACCAACATTCTTAAAAATACGTAGGACATTGATGGTATCAATATCTGCGGCGCTCGAGTATGTCCATGCAACAGTATTTTTTTACATATTTAAAAATCGATAGCCGCTTCCCCCACCGATGAAAAGGAATATATTATATAACAATTTAGCTTTGCAACCTAATATGTCTCAATGACTCTCGAGTAAATCCCCATTTTGCATCGTATGCTACTAATGATATTCACCTAACAAAATACTGTTTCGGTCAAAATATTGCTTGAAGACTAGTATACGATCATGAATGTTCTCACAAACTATTTTCCTTTGAACACCAGTTTTGAATTACTGCAATTATTCATCGTTAGAGTAAAGTGAATCTCTCATTATGAAAATGTTCCATATCCACCTCGTAATAAAGTATCGCAACAGGTTATCCAATGCAACGTATTTTTATATGGATTTTATTGAATATTCAAGCATCCCCGAATGCTTGTTCCACAGTAACCCATCGAATTGATCAAAAGAAGTAATGCGTCGCGTATAATCTAACTCAACAACCAAGCCAAAAAAATGCAGAACTTCTTGATGTAACTCGATATTCATTATAGGTACACGCAAGGGGTTCTGCATTTTGTTACTTGCATTAATTTCCTGTACGAGGCAGTTTAGTTATAAGTATGTTGTAAACCATACCTCAGAACAGAGGAGGACTTTTTTATGGATTCCTGTTCTTGCGAAAATTTCAACCGAATTTTCGGATCATGTGGAACATGATACCCCTTCTAAGGAAAAGGGTTCTTGTAACTTTTATTTTCAGTAAAATCAATGGAAAATAACAGGTGTTGTGCTAGATCCTACGGTCTGTACTTCATAAAATGAAACATATGAATTTCAAACATTATATTAAACGTATGCCTGATCAAGTCGCACTCATTATTTCCTCTCTATATTGAAGCGGAATATTATTAACAAATTAGGACGCTGTGAATGTAAGTCATTGATTATCAGAATTGATAATTATCATGTCAGGAAACATACCATTGGATGAAATATAAAAAATCATCAAGAAATATCCAAATACTAGTAACAATTTATGAAACAGATCATTGGTTCTCATATCGTTTCCATAGTATTTTGGCGTAGACACATAAAAGGTTTCTATGGTATTTACCCGTTTAGAATTTCTAATCTAGTATGCCGTTTTTTATTCTCAAAGTACTTGCAAGAAATATTTGTACAATGAGATGCGGTAAATTTAGTATTGAATGACACGAGTACATATATCTTCCGATAGTTCACAAATTGAATTGAATAAAAAGTTTTCAATTCAACGGCACTTCATAGAGCAAGAACATCATGAGCGGCTTACTCATTTTTGGTGGAGTTGGCGTATTGACTCTTTCAGGAAGTCGATGGATCAACTACACATACGAAAAAAAGACTAACATGATAATCAAATCCATAACAAAAACAGAAACTGGAATATTGATAGTTATGTTTGAAATTTTAAACAGTACCGCTGAATAGCGTTTGTCTTCCTGTCAATCAGATATCCTAAACAACTCTTCATCAATTACTCCTAGTGCATGATTCATTTCTGGTGAGTGCCACATCCAAAGTTTCATATCCGAAACAGTTAATTTTTCCAAAACTCCTATATGTTTATCAAAATTATTCAATTCAAACAATATACTTTTAAAAAAGTGCATTTCAAATTGTTATTGAATGTAATATTCATTAGTTTTATTTGTAGCATTCATTTATTTTAGGAGCAGTAACGAATAGAAAAAGGATTACTGAGAAAAGTTTAATTCACTATGGCAGACCAGCATCACCATCACTGTAAACAAGGAGAAAATGAATAATTCCTTGATATTAGCAACATTACCTGAAACTGAACATTTTCGAATGAACAAATTCAAACTTTTTGTTTTTTTTTATGAAATCTGACGAGTTTGTTTATAGTTTCATCATGAGCAAAGTTTTGATATATACCTTTTTCAAAAAATAATTTAGACTACATTTCATCAGTTCGGACTTCCATTGTCTAATATGATATAAATTAATTTGAATTCCCTGCAACTAAGAGGCCTTTGAAAGTTAGCATTACCGAGCACAAGAAACGGACAGCTAGGAGAAACCAGCAAATCCATAGCAGAGCATCTTTGGACTCATCAACATGACATCAGGTGGGCTCAGGCTAAAATCATCCACAAGAAGGAACACTGGTTCAGGAGAAAAATTCAAAGGTGCCGTATATATGTTGTCCAACAACGCATTTAGCCAATCTAGTGTAGAGATACGTAACATATTTAAACCTCTAATCAAGCGGAACACGACCAACCCCCGCCAAACGGTCAGCTACCGCTAATAACCAATGAAGCGAGGGGATAGGTGAAAGCAGTCGAAAGTCCTATAAATAGTCAGATCTCGAAGGAATGCATCCAATTATCACCCGAAGACGATTGTGGATACTAACAATCGAAACTTAGTGAAGTAACTTGGTTTGGAATCTTTTAACTTTATATTTTCAATTTATAATTTCAATTTCATTGTAATTTCAGTTTTTTTGCTTAACAAAATTATTTTCTCAGCTGATCTTTTTAATTTTTTTATAGAGTCTTTCAGCTTTCTATCAGATATTGAAACAAGTTTCAATAGCTCGCTCAGGCTGACTGATATACAAACATCCTAGACGTCGGTTTGAAATTATTATTACATTTCCGAGTTCTATTTATTTCAAAATGCCATCCAGTGCGATCATCGTAGAAATCGAATACCTAAGGGCTTGGGATGCGGCAGCCAATGTCCTAACACTGACTGAATTTCTTAACGAGTTCCTCTAGAGTCTAGACCTACCAAGAGGCGATCTGTTCCTTCATCGTCCTTTTCGTTGATGGACCTCACTGAAACTTTCAGTTGTATTTATTCAAAGCTCCAAATTCTAGGGCATGAATTATGGCTCCATTCAATTTTTTATGACATGCCATCCTCAGCAACTGCTGCAGCTCCGTATCATACATCCCTTTGACGAAACTATGGACACAGTGGGTGAAGTCATCAGTTGCTTGTGGTTAGGCAAGTCTTACCAACTTCAGACCCAAACTCCTGCAGGCTCTCGGATGGACATTGAGTTTTCACCTTCAGTTGAGCTTCGTATATTTGTTGAAGGTATTCACTGCTGTACCTGACCTCCAAAGCTGATACGTCTGCTCTATAAGGCTTCTTCCTACTTAATGGAGTATTTTCAAAAATTTCGAGGGCCTTTCCTCGTAGTGCCAGTATGAGAGCTGTTGCTCTCTCCTTATTTTTCCACCCATTATTTTCCGCAGCGGCCTCAAATTGTCTGAGATGAACTCACCATGAAGATTTGCCATCGAAGGTTGGAGTTGTAATAAAATTACTGCTAGAAGAGATATTTCGTTTTCGATTTGCATTTTTCCACAGCAATCTTTTTCGGCTCCGGAGATTCTTTCCGAAGTTCCTGGAAAACTTCTTCAAATGTTTTGTCGACTTCTTCAAGCTATTCTCAAATTTCCTTCCGACTCTTTCAAGCTTCTCTTCAGATTTTCTTTCAACTCTCTCAATCATCGACTATTTTTCCAACCTCACTTTGTTTCCTGAATTAATTCTTCAAATCCTTCCTGAAAAAAGTCCTGTACTTTTCATTTTGTATTTTGATTATTTCAATTGAAATTTCAGCTATTCATTATAATTCTATTTGGTCTTCATAGATTTCAAATCATTATAGAATCATATCATACAATGGGAATCCGAACCAATGAAATTCACCATGAAACATTGTCAACCCCATTGTTACATGCTACTTGGGTATTTTGACACGTAACTTACTTCAATTGAGTTACTTATTCCAGTTTTGCTGAAATGTTTGTACTATTATGATCAAAGAAGTTAATGTGTGTGAAATTTTGAAATATTATTTGAAACTTCAAACATTAATCAGTTCAAAGAAAGTATAATTATCCCTGGTATCCAGGTGTAAATGGGAAGGTTATCCATATTTCGAGGTCAAGCAGTTGGATAACCTGTCCACCAGTGGCTAGTTTCATATAAATATAAACTCGGATTTGCTCAGAGAAAATATGACTGATATCAAATTGTGAGTTTCTGATATCTTTTTTGGGTTATATCTTTATATCGGTCGAATCATTAACATTTTCTACATGAACTACATGAACGCTCCACTGAGATAATTGAAGCTCCTGTATATTGACTGTTATCTTACCGGACAAAGTAGTGGTAGAGATATGGGAATTGAAGGGAAGTTGCAGATAGTTTTTTTAATTCTTTTAGTTCTGCTACATATAAAGTATTTTGTACGAAACTATTCTTCTTCAAGATCAGGTTGGAGGAAATTTCGATGTGAATTATGTAGTGACAGCACAATGGTTCCGGTAAAGAAGTGAACAGGCATGAACAAACCAGAAACACTTTCTTGGAGAAAATAGTGTAGATGATGGCATATTACCCTACGGAGACGCATAAATGGCGTCTTTGTAGGGACATGCCATCACTTTTAGTTTCAGGCTTTCTTTTTGGGAAACTGGTTTGGCCTAGAACCACTCATGTGAACTAGTGGTTCCAAAAAGTGCTGTCTGGTTTCGGTTTTGCTATCAATAGTTTTGTGCCTGTACATGATACATTGATGCAGTCCTGAACAATGGAACTAAAGGTTGTGTCAATACCAAAAGTCAACATCTGATATTTTGAATATATTGAGTAGACATTTGACGCAGTTTGGAGTAACAGTTGAGCGACGATTTGAAATCTCATTTTTATATTGTGAGCGGTTGACATGTGAGGTGAGAAAGTAAATAAATGTCTTCTGAAACTTTCCACCTTTCACATCCTGGAAATGGAAATAAATACTACAGAAAGTGAATAGTTAACTACAAAATGGCTCCATAAACAGCAGTCGAACAACTACCAAACTAACAACCTTCAATATCTAACGTCACCCGTACCATAGATATCGGAACTATCTGAAGAGATGAAATGAATTGATGATGAATACGATACTTGTAATGCACTGTTTAGAACCTTTGGTGTAGTAATGAATATTATAGGAGTTTTTTCCCAAGACAAAAGCGTTATTTCAACACCTTGATACATGTTTCGATCACTAAGTGATCATCTTCAACAGGAAGATCAAACTGATCTTCCTTAATATTATATTTAATCACATTCATGGAAATTCGAACCAGTGATATTCACAATGAAACGTCTTCAACCACCTTAAATCATATGCTTTATGAATATGAACACGGAATCAGATTAAGATCTCCGAAGCGTTACAATAAGTACAAATATCGATGTTTCTCTAATGACAAAATCATGAAATACGAAAAGTTACTGATAAACACAGCAATCATTGAGAAAAATATTCAAAATTTCACACACTTACCGGAGTAAACAAAGAGAAATGGAACACGTTATAAAGATTGGAGTTCTTGAAGTTGCCGACTACTAAATTCCATTTTTTCAGATTGTGGAAGGTCAATAGTCCCAGAAAATGCCATTGAAAACACTGATTTCTCCAATAAATGTTGAGCACATAAAAATTCATGTTCTGTATTCTTGTTTCTATGAATTGGTGACAGCCATTCATTTCAATAGGTATTCCCAACTTTAGAGGTATATTGGAGAATGAAAAAAAATTGTTTTTTTATTGCCGATCGAAAAATGTTTATACTATTGGAAATTGATTTTATTTGAATTTCACTAGTTCGGACTTCCATTGTCTACTATAT
>WOGO01008588.1:0-10577 GCA_015342085.1 Leptinotarsa defecta
ATTGTTTAAGAATTATTAACAATCATAACATGACAAATTCTTCATTTTTTTTGTGTACTTTTTTGTGAAGAATCAGAAATCCCAAGCATATCCAATGAATAAGTCAGCAATCAATTCATATTTGGAAAACTTGGACATCACTATCGATGATTTCGGAGTTTCTTCATGGTTTTCTTTGAGTTTTCCCATCAGGGAGTTTCAGTTGCTACTAGGCCACATTCCAACTCATATCGGTTACCAGAGAATAATTTTGCAGCTATACTAGCACCAATTAAAATATCAATTGCCTCTTCTCTGATATCAGTGACTTCGAAGCCAACAGACTGCAATTTATTTATCCAAGGACCTTTACGAATATAGTTCACATTACTGCATATGATTGTTTGATCAAGGGCTGGAAAATTGCAAGCATATTTATTCTTCAAGCCACTTTATTTTATGTGATAACAATTATTCTTGCCGCAAGCAGTTGTATCCCATCTCTTCAGCTGCAAATTTCGTGATTTATGATTTTTGAGAACCGGTTCTGGATTTGTTGAACCCATTTTAATTGACGACTGATGTCCTCAGAAAAACTGCGGAATATGAACTGTTGGATAGACTGTTTTCTACACTCGTACTCATAACACATGATGGCATGATGTATACCACCGCAAAAAGTGCAAGTTATGGACACACGACATTTTTTGGAAATATATCCATAATTCAAGCAGATATAACAGCAGGTTTTTCCAAGAAGTTTCTTCTTGCCGTCAAATAATGTCCATTTTTTTGCTTCGGTGTAGCGTTTGCTTGGATTATTTTCATTTCAGAAATTACATTTTTCGTGTAGTTTGTTATTTATCAATCCAGATGCGGTTGGTAGAGAAGAATGATATTTTTTCTTCTTGAATTTACCCTGAATATCGAATCCAGCTAAAATTAAAGTTATTCGTTTCTCGTTCTCGACTTCTTTCCTGAGGAAATTCATCAATTTAACTAGGCGATCTTTGAGTGCAGAGTCACTGTCGTAAAGACTGCTTCGTTGCCATACTCGTGTGAGGTCTTCCGGGAGACAAAACTCCACTGAAGGATATATTATGGCTGCACAAGTATCTGAACTTACATCAAGGGTCTCCAAAGCACGTAAATGGTATTCCATTCTGTCGTAAAGGATGCTAAGGTTATTTTGAGTCAAAAAATTGTTCAGTATTAGTTTTAACGTCTCACGAACGTAGAATTCTACTAGAAAATCTTTCCTCCCAAATGTTTTTTTTAGGCTTTCAATTACTTTTGGGTAGTTTTCTGCACTGGGAGGGTTACTGAAATCTGTCTTTTGGTGCCATGTCTTCATCATCATTCACCCTCTGAAATTGACTCCAAAAGGAAAGCCATTCTTTGATTTCACCACCAAACTTCCTAAATTCAATTTTCGGTAGTTTGAGTTTGAGAAAGATAGTCAGCAATAATGTTCTTGTTTGAAAGATTTTCAGCTAAAAATTTGACTTTAAAATACTCCTATAGAATAATAATTTTGCTGAAGATGGCAATCTTGTCAGTGTTTACTTGGTTGAACAAGTTCAAAATATCATTGAAAACCAGGTCGAACATTCTTCGCTACACTGTTAGTACCTTCATTACCTTCTCCATAGTCGCTGTCCTGTCACCGTAGCCAAATGTTAAATATTCGAAATTCACCTGTCAGGTGATTGAATACGTCGAATGTTGGACGAAATATGGAGCGGAAACTATGAAAGTACTCAACAAACTCAAATATGTTCAAAAGAGAGCTCAATACACCACTCTTAGAGCGTGTGTTGTAGTGCTTGTGTATTGTCCTTATAAAAACCTCACCTTTCGTAACTTCAGGAGGAAGAAAATGTTGAAATGAGACTAAATGTTTAGTGAATGGAGCCGTTTAGTTTTTCAATCAAATCAGGATAAATACAGGTATGAAACCAATCACTAGTTGGAATAAAAAGGGTTTTTTCAGAAGAGATTGGTTTTTGTTAAAAAAAAGTTTGACTTTCGCTTCTTCAGAAAGCTCTTTTCCAATCCCTAGTAGGTAAAAATATATTTATTTTCAGTTCGTTTTGGTTGAAGACTGACCATTTTTAGGAACACCGTTCCAAAAGCCTACAGAACAGGGCCGCAAGTTCATTGACGCACTTTTTAAATACAATAGAAGTTATCAGAACTAGAAGTTTTGTTGATGTTGAGTTGTTTCAGTATTCGTCTATTGAGACACTGTCACTTTTTGTGAGTAGTTCTCATGTCCGAGTAAAAATTCTGAATACAATGAATTCGGAAATGATTTGGTGATCAACTGATATTAAAATATATTATCAGCTTAACACAAAACCACTTTGGTATATTTTAATTATCTCATATAATAGTTGTATTTAGTTTCGATACAGGTATACAAACTTTTATCCAGTTCAAACTTCCTTTCACAAAACAAAGAAAATTTCTCGAAGATCCAATGAAATCCATTGAATACCCTGGTTTAATTACATGCGTTATTCTTGAGAGGGAATCCTTTGATGCGACTTGCTTTTTGGAGTTGTACTGACGAGGCAACATTCCAAACTATAATGTTAATGCCTAGACGAGCACTGCGAATACGAATGAAACTGTTTTCATTCATGAGATGCTGCAGTGCTATTCGTAACTTCGTTCTGCAGATATTTTAATGTTTTAACGTGTCTGAATGCAGTGGGTGCGATTTTTCAAAATGTATGTATGTTTCAATATGCGCTTCATTTTATTGATATTTCGGAAAATAAAAAAAAATCACTTTGGTATACTCTCAGAGTGATACATACAGTGATTAGTGATAAGTAATATACTGTCTCATACACAAAACATGCTGTGTGTTGAGATTTCCATTTGGCAGTTCACAAAACCGCAACACGTGTTTTGATATACAATAGTTTGTTCAAGCATTGCGGTACTGGCAAAATTCTACTCAATTTTTATTTGATATGATGAGATATGATTTATGCTTCAATGACGAAACAGAGGCACTACAGGAAAATCCTTAAGGCGCTCTAAAAGCGGTACCTGTGCGAAAGTAGCGATTCACGTTGGATCTGAATCGCTGGAGATTAAATTCATTAAGAAAAATGGTCTGAAAAAGTTCATTCCATATAATAAACGTAGTTCTTCAAAAGAAGAAGTTCTTAAACAGTGAAGTTCGAGGTATATTGCATTGAGCATCAAAACGATGAGCAGCCGCAGTCCGTCTCGTATTTCTGAAATGTATCGCTCTTCGTGGAATCAAATGTGTCGTCACTTGAAAACTTTCCGTAAAATTATCAAATCTCCAAGCACCTATGTTCCAGACAATCGGTAGTTGTCGGTAGCCGGGCGGTTTGACGTGGGTGCTTTGTTCACTCACTCAATCGGCCGATGTGTCAGTCGATGTATCGAGCCGCAGGCTAAATGCTCGATTTTTGCTTTCTATCGTCCAACCCGTGTTAGGAATCACACGTTGAAAGGTAAGACCTCGTTAGTCGTTAGTTAGCACAAGTTTCGACTTCTGAGGGTTGTCTTTCGTAGGGGTGAGATAGCTGGTTAGCGGAAAAACTTAATTTATTTTAAACAACATACTTATCAAAGTTGCAAGTGATGTTCACGTTTATATTCAGGCGGATAGCTCTTTTATGGATGGAATCCAGCAGCTTCAGGGTATATTTGGGGGCGTAGCCGCATACACAGTGTCCGATCTAGAGGGGGGGGCAAACCGGACAACTGCCCGGGGTGGCAAAAATGAGGGGCAGCAAAATTGAGGGAGGCGCGGCGTCGGCGGCGAAAATTTGAAAGATGGTTTAACAAAAAAAAACCACACGGAACACAAAAGTTGTTAGAATATAATATATTACTATTGACATCATTGAAATTTCATATCATATTTTAGTAGACTACAAACATAAAATGTAAACACACTGCGTCCTTCAAGCTGTGTTGGATGCTGGATTTGAATAAATATCTTAAAACGAAACTTAGTTTGTTTCATTAACATCGGCAGGGAAAATGTATCTTTTCAAAGGTTACCATAACAACATCTATGGAATAACGCATGGGTGAAAGGCAGCAAATATTATTTTGCCCAGAGCGCCGAAATAACTGGATCGGGCGCTGCGCATACATGAGAACAATACTCCAAAGAAGGTCTGATCTGAGCTTTATAAAGCATCAAAAGCTGCTGATGTGTGTACAGTCTTCTGGTTCGGAACAGTATTCCAAGCTTTTGAGAAGTATAACATATACAAATAACATTATTGTGCCAAGGGATATTGGTATCTATTTCAACTCCCAACAAACTTTTATCGAAGCAGAAAGGGGAATTGTCTGACCTGACATTATTATATCCGGTTCGGAAACATTTATCTTTTTGGAAAAACCGATGCCTGGGATTTTGTAGCATTAAATTGAACCTGCTTACTTTCACCCAAATTCGAAATTATTTCTAGATCATCATTAAGATATGCAATCTCCTGCTGCCGGTGAAGATGTGCATAGGCCGCCGATGTTCTGGAATCCAAATGGAATGAGGAAACAAGTGTATTGTCGTCAGCAAAGGATTATATTGGATTCTTTTTTTTTTCGATAAGTCGTTGATATACAATAGAAAGAGGGTTGGAGACAATATCCCTGAAGAACACCAGCGTTGATGGTGAAAGTATTCGAGAGATATGCATCGACGGCCACTTTCAGAAACCTGGAGGACCATACACAAAAAGACCAGACAAGCCATAGCATATAGAAGTTTGGCCACCTAACTCTCATGTCAATTGCCTTAGAAATATCAAGTGCAATAGCTGTCGACTCTCTATGTTTCTCGATCGTATTATTTCAAATATGGGTGACAAACGATGGAAGGTCGTCTGTGGATCTTTGTTTCCGAAAGCCATATTGATGATCACTCAATATGTTGAAGCCTTTGAAGTATTCAAAGCTGTGTTAGTTTACGGTTTTCTTCATGATTTTTGATATCACTGGTAGCAAAGCCACTGGTTTATATTTGTTTGAAAGAGTTTTCTTGCCTTTTTCGGAAATAGGCTCAAAGTGAGCAATTTAATTTTCCTACAAGAAGGACAAAACCCCTTCGTTGTAAGACAGGTTGAAAAGTTTGCAAAATACTGGTGCTCATTCATTGGCACATTTTTTAAGTACATCGAAACCAGACGCCTTTTTGATATTGAGTTGTTTCCAAATTTGTCTGACTAGACGTTGTCGAAAAGTAGTTTCCGCCATTGTGGATTCTAGTATGGGAATAGTGGGTGGTGGTAGATTCGCTTTTGATTTGCTGTTGTAGCAATTGAACCATCCGCTTGAGTTAGTGGTGGAAATGTGTATTCTGGGAAGTTTTGATTAACAGCTTTAGCTACCGACCAAAAGGATCTAGACCCGTTAGGATTAGCAAACAGTTTATCCCTGATTCTCTGATTGTGAAGTTATTTGCTTTCATTTATTCTTAATTTGCAGATATTGCGAGCATCAACAAACCTAGTTCAGTTTTCGGCAATGGGATTTTTTTGCCACTACCGGCAGAAAAGATTTTTGTCGAACCAAAGTTTACCGTTTAGAAGATCGTTCGAATAAATGACTATAAAGTACAACATTTGGAATGCTTAGAAATTCATGCATTTAAGAATTCTAAAAATGTACTGAATGATCGAATGGGGAAACTATCAGTCACTAAGTGTATGGAAGTTCATATATATCAATCTGTTATTATACACATCCATGTATAGAGTTAGTTATTTTTAAATTGATAACTTCCTTCTTTTCTTTGAGAGATTCCCACATATTTTTGTATCAAGACAGAGTAGTAGAAAGCCAAAAACTTTCTTTCCCAATAAAGGTGAAATTGTGATTAGATAACCACAGGCTGATTGCTCTCATGTTATTGTTAAATAATGTTAAATAATAAAGTTTTCATTGAAAATTGAAAATTTATTGATACAATTTCGAGGTTTGTACTATTACTTTCAATGAAATTTGGTGAAAAAACAATTTTTAAACAGGTTTTATATGATGTCCTGTATTTTTTGAATTTCAAATATATAAAAATTGAATATATCAACCTTATATAATTTAGTTCCAAAAAAACTGACGTATCGAAATTGGTTTATATTTTATTTGCCGCGATTAGCATAATATTTGTTATTTTTTTGTTCGCTATTGAAAAATTATAAATATCCAAACGAAACATTTCATGGTCCTACAGAAGAACGAACATGAGTAAATATTTGAAATATATTTCGATCGAGAAAAATCGAATATGACAAAAATTATTTTGAAAAAATATTCCTTCGAATGGGACACTATTTTTTTCTACAACATCTTATATCATCTTTCATGTTCAAGTAGGATGAATTAGATCTAACTTCAAAATTACATTCGATTCGATTCAATGTATTTAACAAAAATAAAATTCCTAATATCAATTTTAATCACCTGAATGTTTTGAGGCAAAATATTATATAGCTTCGGATAATAATAAAACAGAAACATTTGAGTGTTTTTTTTGAAGACAGGCAAGGCAGCTTGAGTGAAATATTTCGCATATATCTCATTTCAGTTCTTGGCTGTGCATGCTCAAATTTATGTTTATTAATAAAAATCCAGGTTAGGCAATTATGAGTATATAGACATCGAACATTGAGTAGCTTCAAATCTTTATATAGTGTTTCAGAAGAAAGTAGTCTATTTTTTTTAATAACATGTATTTTGGGTATCTGTAGGAAATTATTGAACATGCCACCCCATACTTTGATACAATGAGTCATTATTGTTTCAGCAAGAGATAGACGATCATGCGGTTTTTGTTGTTTAGAGCTCAAAGCATGAAACTATCTGCACAACATTCTCAGACGTTTTGTTACACGATTAGCATGTAAATTTCATTTTTCATTTTCATCTTCCATGACCCCCCAAGTATTTT
Source organism: Leptinotarsa defecta (assembly GCA_015342085.1). NCBI lineage: Eukaryota > Metazoa > Arthropoda > Insecta > Coleoptera > Chrysomelidae > Leptinotarsa > Leptinotarsa defecta. The sequence continues at coordinate 6,932 of WOGO01008588.1, forward strand.
AAGTCTTGTGTTTGTTCTATGAAAGAACAAGAGCGTATTTCTGTTTCACATTCAACTTTATGTATACAGAGCGTACCTTTATTGGGCTGGTCGCTTTGGAGTACTGGAAATGTTATAAATTTAGTTTTATGGATATTCTTGTATATTCTGCAATATCTCTTGAGAATCTGTGTACACTTTGTCCCAAGAATTTTCAGTTACAACTATAGCTGTGTCATCGGCATAGGAAATTATGTGTCGTTTGAAATTAAGGATAGAACTAATGCTACCGTTCCTTGAGGAATCCAAATTTTCACTTCTCTGGCACTGCTGGTTTCATGGTCTAGTTTGACTTTTTGTATCTTGCATGTCAAGCTGTCTAAAATCAGAGATAGCGTTTTCCTTTTATACCATAGTAATGCAATTTCTCCAAGAGCTTGTCATGTGATACTGTGTCGAAAGGTTTGACAAGATCAAGAAAAGATTGCTTTTCTTTTCTGATCTTACCAGGGCTCCCACAGCCTTTTCAACAGAGTCAAGAACAGCATTTGCCGTATTAGATTTCCCTATTTTTTAAAGGACAAAACGCAAGCACTACAGAAAAATCCTTAAGGCGCTCTAAGAGCGGTACCTGTGCGGAAGTAGTGATTCATATTGGATTTGAATCGCTGGAGATAAAATCCATTTGGAAAAACATTCTCCGGAAGTTAATTCCACCTAAACGCAGTTCTCCAAATGAAATAGTTCTTGAACAGTGAAGTACGAGGTGTACTGAGTTGATCCTCATAACGATGAGCAGCCACAGTCCGTCGCGTATTTCTGATATGTACTGCTCTGGGTGGAATCAAATATGCTATGAAGCCAAATTGATTATTAGTCATTGATATTTTTTAAAGAAAACCGTTGATCTTTTCTTGAGTGTTTTCCCAAAAATGTTTGCCGAATTATTCATTACAGAGGCCAACTATATAGGCCAACAATATTTTGTTTACCTGGGTGTAAACAATGATTTTTCCACTGATAAGTGAATTTACAGTGATTAAAAGTTAGGTTAATTAAAAGAACCAGTGGTATTATTACATGCATATGCATATTTTTTATGAGAATCGTGAAAATACGATAAGGACCTGGGGAACAGTTAGTTTTGAGTTTTGATATAACTTTAATAATTTCATTTTTGGAAACTGGTTTGAGAATATAGAAAGATGTTTCCTTCAAAAAATACAATCAGGTAAGGTATTGGCTTTCTTACTTTTTTCTGACATTTCAACACCTATGTTAACAAATTATTGAAAGAATTTGATTTATTCTTCAAATTCATTACAATTTCTGGTTGTGTTTTCATTGTTATATTTTTAATCGAAAATTTAGATTTATCCCTGTCCTACATTTCATTGACGAGTTTTTTTACGGTTATCCTTAGATGAATTTACGTTTTTGCTATAAAATTCATTTTTGTTCGTTCGATGATTTCTGAACGTTCTATATTCGTTTTCCAATTTAAAGTACCTGTGAATTAATCGAGTACAGTCGAGATTTTATATGAAAAATATTTTTTGAAATAATCGAATATGCTTTTCGAAATTTATTGTAGTTGATGAAAATTCAATATTTTTTGGACACTTTAACATATAATGCATTTCAGTAGAAAAGAGCCACCCTGAATTGAGTCATTTATTGTCAGGATTTTAAAGAAATCATGAAATACGCCAACTTGAATTTTCAAGCAGACACATATCTTTGTGAAAATCTACCCCTTTTCCACCACGCCCTTCCCACACAAATGGAAATGATATTCGAGTGACAACATTTCTAAGAATCCTCCCAAGTCTGTATCCAATCCTGTAATTCAAATAAAATACTGTTTTGAATTTGTATTTGAATTATTCACTTTACTTTATCTAATGTTCGAGCAGAGCGCCATTAACTTGCAAAAAATGGTATTAAGGCTTTTCAACTCTCTCTGTTACATTTTGAAAAATATCAGAATCTGGTGATTTTTTCCCGTAAATTATCTATAATGGTTGGCTGTATCTCGTTGACTTCTGATTTCAAGCATTACTAGGTGTAGAAAAAAGTCTAGTGGAGAAATTTTCCTTCCAGTCCATCGAACTGGAAAATCATTATTGAGGATTCATCGCACTGGTACTACGCAATGGTGAGGAGTCGCATCTTTATGGAAAATATATACCCATTTCGCTAGTAAGAATCTAACTGGATGGCGTTGTTAATGCTTCACCATTTGAGTTTGCTTCAGAAATTAATGATTCTTGAATAGGGTCATCCAAAATTTCTACCCAAATTTTCAATTTTTAAGAAAATTTGCATGAATGTGGCATATCATATTGGGATTTGAAACAATCAATGTTTCTAAAATTAGACGATGTACTTGCCAATTTAGATGACAGGTACATACATCTAAGACACCTGTGGTAACAAGAGAGCTGGATTAGGGTCACAAAATTCAACTCTTCTCTCGAAATCGTCTTCGTTCAACTGATGACTTATTTTCACTATATGCAGGTGGAATTTGTGTTAATGATGAATTTCGGAAACGTTCGAAAGAGTTATTCCTGATTCTTTCGACAACTTAATCAATGATGTAACAATTTCAAAACATGTTTCCTTACCTTTTTGTCAGGATATTTAAAATACAAGCAGCGTCCCTTGCTGATTTTCATGTTTGTAAAAAAACCCACGAAATAATAACTCTAGTTCAACAGGACAAAAATAAAAAATCTAATAATAAAAGTGAGCTGATAGTCACTATTTCAGAATAATTTTGAAATGAACATCAATAATTTCAGCAGTAACTTTTTTTCGTTATTTTCATCAATATTTTTTTCATTCAATAGTGCTCAAATAGTAGAAATTTTAAACGTTCAGGTTGACCTTCTAGTTGGCAATTGAAAAGAGTTTTTTTCTGATATTGCTTAAGTAACGTTGTAATGTACGAAATGTTAAAGATTTGAAATATTTTTTCAAATGAAATTACTTCAACATTCATTTCTATTCAAGATGTTTGATATGAGGGTTGTGAATTTGATTTTACAGTCAAGATATTAAATGACTTATTCAAGGTAGCTCGTTTCAACTAGAATGCACAGTAGAGTTTGCTCCTGTTGAATTTTCCTGTTATGAGAGGATTGAGAACGAAGAGAAACAATACCAATACAGTATATATTTTTCAAATCAACTCCAGAATGGAAAATTAGATAATAAAATTTCTGCTTTTTATTAGTTATGACAACAAGCAGATCAAATAAGTATCATAAGAATGGAAATAATCAAATTATTTCCTAACTTGCCTTCTCCTAAGGGGGCGTCCATAAAATACGTGAGGTGTTTTTTTTAATTTTCTGTCCCTCCCTTCCCCCTGGTGAGATTTTACTCAACCCCCTCCCCCATCCCCCAATCTCACATAAGATTTTTCAAAATGTGGGTTTCTTACGTAAACACGTTGGATGGCTATTGTAAAAAGAAAAAATTTGCTTCGTGCTTTTATTTACGACTAGTTAAGACTGGTAACGAATATTGCTGAGAGTTTAATTATAAGTGTAATAAAAATTCAACAATAGAATACTTAAATCGTAACTACTGTGATTAAAAAAAGAATATCTACTCTAATTCAGTCCATGGAGAATCATGCGCGGTCTCAAGAGAGACT
>WOGO01008589.1:0-10577 GCA_015342085.1 Leptinotarsa defecta
AATGATTTTATAGCAATTTTGTATTTCTTTATGTCTATAATATTCCTGGACTCGGGTGGTAGTAAATTGAAAAGTTTTGGGCCAAAGTAATATACAGTTTTCTGTGAATGACTTTTTTTGAATAAAGGTAGATGGATAGACCTTTTTATGACATCCTTATTTTAACGTATATCTGAAGCTGCTGAATCTAGAATCTCGAAATATGCAGGTAGGTTCTTTGTATAGCGTAAAGATGTATAGCATCGAGAAAAGGAATCAAGAGTTTCCACTCCCAAGGGGGAAAATAGGGATTTGAAGATTTTAATGACGTTCGTCAGTTTTGAAGTTAGGGGTTGGTGAAAAAATATTGTAAATATTTGTTTGAAATAGTCTGTCACGAAACTTAATGTGACAAATCAAATTTTTCGCTTGCGAAGCCACGGGCAAGAACTAGTCGGATATATTTTTGTACGCAAGGACTCATACAGTACTGGGGCATTGATTTTTGGACAAAAAAACACAGTCGTCACTTACGTCACTCTCAAAATTGATATTTTTGAAAAAAATTCGAAATCTCATTTTTTCCATGAAATTATGAAAAATTAATTCGAAAGAGTAATTTCTTTCACAATGTCATGAACGTATCCCGAATTCCATCAACTTGATAAATTCAATATATCCATTTCATTGGGAAAACAAAATCTATGCTGGTAGGCAGTGATCGAATGGAACCTGTAGTAGGTACCATTTGTTTCGTCTACAAATATCACCAATGTTATGTACGTTGACTGCGAGCTCATAGGTTATATCTCGAAGTCTCAGCAACGACTGAAAACAAAATGTTAATAGCATCCTCCCGGTGGCGAGTGATGTCATACTTATTATCTTCTTCAAAACAATACTTCAACTGATATCTTTACATGATTGTGTTCAACCTTGTTCATTCGAAAAGATGAAAGGGAAGGGGGTTTCAACTCTACATGAATCTGTTTCGATAAAAAGTGAAAATACGTCAACTTTGAGAACAGTATGATCTTCTGACAATTGGAAATGAATTTTTCACTACTACGACTGAATTCATTAGATTTTTTTCCAATAGATAATTTCCAATAACAAGTATTTCCAAATTTTCGTTTCGTTTTTTTTAATGTCCTATTCATTTAATAATTATTTCAAAATGTATTTATATTTTGTATTCCGTACAGCTATCTGTTAAGTAAACAAAGTTATTATTATTATTGCATTGTGTATTCTTTATGATAATTTACCTATTTGTTCATATACACACGCATTCTTGAATTGTTACAATTTTCACATTTCATAAATTTTTATAATATTTTGTATTTTGTCATTTTTTTCTAAATGTTACATGCATATGTTTTTTCTATACATAATACCATTCATACATTTATGTCAAGTTTAATGGGAAACAAATGCTTGGCACTTATCCTTAATTCACTTTATTCATTCGTTCTATGTTGTAACTTATTTGTATCTTTTGTGAATAAAGTTATATTATTATTAATGTCAGTTATGAACAAATGAGTAAACACTGATATACATTGATATTGACTAGAGACTGTTAGTATATATCATTAATGTATATAAAGTGTTAACTTTCATTCTTTTCTTTTCTAATCTTTTTCCCTTCTTTTTTTCTTTTCACAAAGTAATGCTTTATGTGGCTAACTCTTTATTCATTTGTAATATTGGCATTGGTTACTGAAGTTGTTTTTGGCAAATGAATATAATTATTATTATATTATTATTATTATTATTTCATAATATCAAAAATGCCCAATATTTTTGTAAGACAACTAGATACAAGTGAAAAATAAAGTAACCGTGAGGTATCGAAATTCTGAACTTAGAATAGGTTAGGTAAGGTTAGGTTAGATGAAATGTTCTAAAAGTTTTTAAACGACCTAGATTTCATTGAAAATTCTAGTTTTCCAATAATACCTTCAAATTGATACCGAAAAAATGCATGACCTTCAATCTCAACTCCAGGAGTAATCTTAATCATCTACAGATCATGTTAACAACACAGCTAGCGAAACACGCGTCTATAAACAATATTTTTTCTGGTGTGGAAAAATATTTGCGATAGTTCCTTACTGTTTTTTGAGCGTATGACTATTTACAATTTGAGAAATGAACCAAGCTCAATCAATAAAGAATCTACTGTAGATAAAATGTATGAATTCAATTTAGTGACTGATTGGATTTTTTAGTGGTTTATATAACGCAGTAACTTTTCGAGGTGAACTTTTCACCCCGTCCTTTGTCACACTTCGGCAGGTTTTCTATTGATTTACCTTTGTTCATTCTCCATATTGTGGTAGCTTATACATTTCAAAAACATTAAGAAACATTGACTTCCCAAAAAAAATGTTTTCGATAGGGTAGCGGGTTGATCTTACAACTACCATGCAAACTCATTTGGCATGACAAAATAAGTGACCTTGTTAATAAAACGAATAAATTTCATGAAAGCCGTACAGAATTTCATGACCTTGGTATACGGAGGACCCTGTAAGAAGAACGATTTTTTTCTTCTATTTTTCTATTCCAAACATTTTCGAATCCTCTGAATCAAGAAGAAAAATTTTCTTATCAGTCAGTGGGCTATGCTTGAAGACTGTCAGTAAACAAATCTAAAGAAATGAACTTTAAACGTTCAAGCCAGTCTCGAATATACCTACCCAGTAGGTTGAATGGACTGACGCCTATCAGAAAACAACTACTCCCCTGGCTAATACCACGAAGGGCGTTGGATTATATCCGACAGGCGTCAGTGCAGGAATCTTCACAGAAAAAATTCCTGCATATGCAATTGGCAATACAACTGAAAGAGTCGACCTTCGATTCTGGAACGGGCACACTTACAGACCGGTTTCGGGCTCACTAGCCACTCATCAGTGCAAGATAGTGGCCATCATCGACATGGAGTCAATGATATTCCACAATTGAAAATAGGAATTCTTACATTTCATTCCTCTTCCTAAGTTGGAGCGAACAACAAAATGTCACTCCATCTAGTGGGTGTTTGGTTATAAAATATTCAGTTGTGATTAGTATTCAATTTTATGAAAGCCCTACAACAAGACTTTTGACGAATGTCAATCAGGCGGAATCAGGCTGAAACTCATTTTCATCCTCGGTACTATACTAATTATACAATTACAGTTGTCCTCCTGAAAATGCAGCACGGGCTTATGGTCTACAATATCTGACGTTTAGCTCAATCAAAGTTGTTTATATCTTCTCAGTAGTGCTTCAACTATTTACATTGATCAATTATGCAATTAATATTGCAGAAAATAGTTGCTATTTGTATATGTTACTTGCTCTAAGGACGAAACAATATGACACTGAGACATAGGCCATTTTCAAATTTTCGTGTCGTTTATATTGATGCAGTAGCTGTTCTCTGGTCATTCCATTTCGACCCATTTCGAACAGTTGACAAAATCTCATGTTAATGTTCATGAAGGTCTGATATTGCTGTTCTCATATTGTCAAGTGGATCTTGGTATTTCACTTGACTTTCGGTAATGTGGATAACTTCACGATACAGCTCTCCCCTAATGCTTGGGCGCTGTAACCGATATCTATTTCCCACATTCGTGGGGTGAGTAATAGCTGGTCCGGTCATTATGAGACCTCATTAGGAACAATAATGATCTGCGGACAAGAGGCTCTGGCTTTATATCAGCCGAAATCATTGCGGTATTGTGGATCGTCAATTATGGTCAGGTCTGAAGGATATGAGTTGGCACTGTTTAGAAGGTATTATTCATGACTCACCAGAGTGTTGTCAACAAGAAAGAATTCAAAGCACTGTATACAGGATATCAGGTTACTGATACGATCAATTCATCAATTTCCATGAGATACAATAATGAATGTTATTCATGAATGATGATATAAGGGCATGCAATTGAAAATGTTTTATTACAAACACCATGACTTTGCTTAAAGAACATCATCATTCAATTTCATTGAAATAATTATATGGTATGCTGTAATCTTCGGAATTCCAAAAACAAACATAGATCGAATGTGGGTTTCATTTTGAAATGATAATATTAAACGAAAAATGGCAGTAATTATCATAAAGTCAAAACATTTCAGCTCTAAAGTGTAATGTGGCTCTTGCCACAACAACACGGGGCTGTGAGAATTTCACTACACTTATAGCAGAACCTTGTAATGAGCATACATTTTTGCCTTCCATTGCAAACCTACAAGTTTACGGAGAGATATTTTAAGAACCCTGTGAGAATGGTGGAAGGATTCTCTCTATGGGCATTATTATTCTTGCTGCTTGTTCGCTATAGAGAATCCTATAAAGATTTAATGATCATCCAAGGATCCTCAAGATGAGCAATGGCATTTTGACTGCTCCTGCAGTTCATCGTAAATGCAAATAATATTTGGCATTCGAATAAACAACGCATGGATATAAAATTATTCGATTCGAAACATGATTCTGTATCGGCATTTGTACATGACAACACATTTTTTTACCATAGTATCATATCAACTTTTCCGTAGAGAAGGTTTACGTCTTCATCGAAAGTACAAGTTTTTGCCACTCAGTGAATTCTAGAAGGGTTCAGACAACTCGAGAGTGATCGTGAACAGAATATTCCGATGGAATGTTCTGTTCATCATCATGGATGGGATGGAATGTGATAACGGGATTTTTTTGTGGTAGTTCTCTATGGTGCATCCGTATGAAAGTTTATTTTTCTCTTGGGTGTGCTTTTGGAATGCGTTCTTTCTAAAAAATAAGAGCCAAGAGTTTTGATTTCTATGAAGTAATAAAAACGTACAGAACATTCAGGAGTGTTCTAGATCATTTCTAAACATCTTAGAATGTGGTGGAATGTTCGTTAATGGTCTGGAACGTTCAAGAATACCCTGAAACATCCCATTTCATTGTTGAACAATGAAGGGAGTTACAATGTATTGTAGTTCTTCTTTCATTTCCCATTTAGAAAGAGTTCTCAATTTACCTGTAGGTGGTTTGAAAATATAGGAGCCGGCATATTCGCTCTCTGAAAATTTTGGAAACTGTCAGAATATTCGAGAGTATTTGAAAGCATTCCACATTCCCGAACATATTCAAACATACTGGAATGTTGAAAAATTTTCAGAAATAACCGGAAACATTCAGGAGCATTTTTGAGCATTTCACATCATTGTAAAACATGACAGAACAGTCTCGATTGCTGCGAAAAAGATCTGGAACATTGTGGCCATTCGGAACTTTTTTGTATGCGTGGGGCTATCCATTGGTAACGGTATATTGAGCTAGATCCGTAGATCACTTATATAAAGATTATCCTTCATTCCACAGTTTATCATCATTTTTTTGAGCAAAGCCAGGTACACAAGCTAGTAACTAATAATTATGCTCTCGGAAGGAATTTATTCACGAAAGCAATCCCGTTGATGACAACGAAAATATAGATTATTTTTGTGGTTTTTTCAATAATGAGTGTAAATTTGTATATTCAACAAATATTATATAGATACTGTATACTTTCGTGATTTTGTATCCGATTTTTCAATTCAATTATATCATTTCATCAATGTAATGAAACAGTCTTCCAAAGTTTCACTTGATTTATCAATTTCCTGACAGAATTCGGAACAGAATTCTCGGTAATTCCATTATGTTTTTCGGATGAAAGAATTATTTTAAAATTTGATTGAATTATCAAGGGTAAGCTGTGCTTAGAAATTTATAATTCAATTTGAAAAAATCAACTACATATATAATCATTTTGATCATTTTGTGAGTGGTATTTCAGGGTATCTAGCAACTGAGGGTCGGCAGACACAAAATATCGGCCTGGTCAACGGTCTAGGGTATATTTTCCTTATTCTATTGAGGAAGCAACACAAATGTGTGACTTGGGAAATGGTTCCTGAGATACATACCAGGGAGATGCCCTCCCATAGTTGAAGCGTACTATCTCTTGTACACCACACTCTTGATCTTGTCAGGAAAGCGTTAGCGACTAAGATAGGAATTTGTAGTTCTTGAATTGTACCTGTTAATCATTTTCTGAACAATTGTCTACTGGAGAGATTCCAGTTGTATAACTAGCCTGATTCTGAATTAGTCTCATGTCCTCATGAGTGGTTGAATTATAACTTAAAATACTGAATTTTCGTAGCCATTCAATATGAATGAAATCTATCAATTATTGGATGGTATCAAAGCATAACTCTTTCTGGCAATGCTACGTCGATATATTTTGACGTCCAAAATCTACTTTCATATATGTCTTCAACTGAAACCCTTGGTCTGATTTGCCATTTGCATATCGGTGAACTTATTGGAGTTTATCTGTGATAAAAAATATCTTCTGTTACACAGGCAAATCACTTCACATTGATGGATGTGAACAAATAAAAGGTCACGTAATTGAATTATCCATAACTATTTTTCATAAAGTTGTAGTTGGACATGAACTTCATTCTAGTTTTCGAAAATAGTTGACGTATCAGTTAGATGATCGTTTATTCTTCGTAAACTATTTGATAATGATATCACTTCTCATAAACTATTGTCCTTGAAACTATGTAGATTTATAGAAAGAGTAATTCCAAATCCTTTTCATCTCCAGCGAGATTCTGCCTGATTATTTCGAATGAAGGTACGTATGCTTCTGGCTATTTGAATAACAAATAGAATAAAATGTTTTATGTATCATTTCTCCACATCTTTCGCATTTCTTGGCAAAGAGATGGAATAATATATATTCTTGACTGCAAATATAATAAACTGGGATACACCCTCCGAAATAAAAAAGTTTTATTGCTGGAAATGATGTGATGAGTAGTAAAATTTCTCAAAGTAATAAGAGTATCTATGTGATTGGAGAAAATAGTGACAAACTTGCAAAGGGTCATGAAAGGGGTTCATAGGGTTTGAATGATGGAAATATTTCAACTTTCAAAGTTATAGAAGAAATTTTTTAAGTCAGTTGGCAGAAAGTTTCAGTTTCATGCATGAGATTCTCTGAATATCAATTCAATTTATAGAATTCGTTGCCATTCTACTAATGGAAAGTATCGATGCGAAAACACCAGAAAATCTTTCAATTTGGTATAATAATTCAAATTAGCTGCTTTCTACATATTGTATGAATGTATCAAATCCAACCTCAAACACAAGTCAATAAAAATATTTTCCGACAGTCAAGCGGGTTGGAAGGTCTTGGCTCCTACCGAGCAACATCTAAATTGGTAGCAAATTGCCAAAATCGACTCTCCTCGATAGAAAGACTCAACAGATTGTCTCAGGTCTGGATTCCCGGACATACTGACCTGGAAGGCAATGAGGCTGCTGACGACCTTGCAAAGGAGCGTGCTGCAATTGGCATCGCTTTAGGCTTTGCCAAACGAAGATGGAACACCTGGAAGGCAAAAATATTTATGGACTTCTGGCAGAATCTTCCAGGATTGGCTTACTCCAAGGCGTTCATTCACCCTTCAAAGTTTGATACGAAACAGACGTTGGACTACAGTAGGGATCAACTACGATGTCTAACAGGCCTTCTCACAGGTCACTGTCATTCACATCAACATATCCAGAAACTCGGACTGTCGAAAGACAGTGTGTGTCGCCTCTGTTTGCAAAATGATGAAACAGCAGAACACATACTTTGTGCCTGCCTGCTGGGGACCGAATCTGGTTATTAGAGTTCGGCAGAACCGTACTCTTACCATCTGACCTGAAATACCACTCATCATACAAACTAATCAGCATCCTTGAGAAGCTGAGTTTAGTTGGTCGAGTGTGAATAGGCATGAGTTATAATAAACCATTGCGGGTTACGGTGGAGGGTCGAATAGACCCACTTTGGACCTAACCTAAGTTAACCCTACATGAAATCAGCGAGACTCGAGAAAATAAGGATATTCCAAACGCTGCATAGAAATAATTTCCTTTGGAAAATAAAGTTTCATAAAAGAATGTTTCACACCTTTATATGAAAGGCAATATTGATCAACGTAGTTATCGCTATCAGGTTGATGAAAACATGCATAGTTTTTGAAGAGGGCATACGTAACATATACAAAAAATTATTGTTTGTTCGGGTTTGGTCTGGAATGGAACTTGACAAATATAGTCTACCTTATCATGATTCTCTCAGTTTCCACGAAATTTGAATTCACATCTTTCAAATGCTACCCAAATCAAATTGATGTAAAAAGGCATTCGCTTCTATAAGGACCTCTTATTTTTCTACAGGTTGTGCTCCACCTCTGCTTTCCTCCTATACTTGGAGGTCTCGTGTAGCACATCATCAGGTGAACGATATCATGTTGGGCCAATATGAGCATGTAAAAAACTACCATTATCATTAAGCAATATGGCTTAATACTGATGAAATAATCTTTTATAATGAAAAATATTGCTTGAGTGTTGGCTCCACAAATTTCAAGTTCATATTCTATCCAATATTCAAATATATCAGTTGACTAACCTGTGACCAATATTGGCATCACTATTTCTGACAATATTGAATTCATTAATATAGAAATTTTGATACTGATCGGATATCTATTTTGAACTCCAATTTCAATATCAGTATTCTAATACCTATTTCAGATTGTTCCAAATAATGAAACAAAATCGAATTTATAACTTGGTATAACAGCTCAGCAGACATATGAATATTCTAATATTTGTTGAAATTGTGTTGTACAAATTAAAGCAGATGAATTGAATTTTCAATATATGCATTGCGAAGATCGAATCAAAACCTTGGACTGGTATGGTAATTTCAGTATCAGCATTTTGATTTTAACCTGACAATTTTAGTTTTAGGTTCTGAAAAATCAAATCGATATTGAATTGCCAATTCAGGCACTATATTGGCTGAATGACTCAATTGAATATTGTATCCACACTCGAACAGGTATAGTGGAGTATTTCATCAGTTCGGACTTCCATTGTCTAATATAATATAAATTGATTTGAAAACCCTGAAAAAATTAAAAATTATTAAGAATAACCGAAAATAACAATTCAAATAAACAAAAAACTGAAATTACAAAGAAATCACATACAAGCAAAAACCAAACAAATAAAAAAATATAAATATTAATAACAGCTGAAAAATGAGAAATAAAAATAAAAAAAAAATATTAACAAAAAATGAGAAATAAAAATTAAAAGATTTGAAACAAACTTATATCACGACGTTTCGACTGTTAGTATCCACAATCGTCTTTGGGTGATAACTGGACTTTTTCCTCCGGGATCTGACTATTTATAGGTCATTCGAGTGCTTTCACCTACCCCTCTTCACTCTTTCCACTTCATTGGTTTTAGCGGGAGATGACCGATTGGCGGGAATTGGTCATTTTTCGCTTGATTAGAGGTTTCCATATGTTATGTATCTCTATGCTAGCTTGACTGAATGCGTTGTTGAACAATATATACGCGGCTTCTTTGAATTTGGAATTGAATGATTTCAGCTTGAGCCCACTTGATGTTATGTTGATGAGTCCAAACATGCTCTGCTATTCCGGATTTGCTGGTTTCTCCTCGTTATCAAAATCTTACCTGCAGATAAGGGAAACGCTACTGTTATAATGGATACTGATCTCTAGCAACAGAAGATCTAAGAGGTGCTTCAGAAAGGAAAATACACGAAGATCGTAAAAGATCCTACTTCATCAAATGAAAGAAAGGTGTACCAGACTTTGAAAAAACACCAAGTCTATTTTATGGAAAAAGAGAGGTCATCGCTAACACCGCACTGCAGTAAGCCCCCTCACTTGTATGGACTACCCAAAATCCACAGAAAGAATGTTCCGCTCAGACCGATCATTAGCTCCAGAGACACATCCACTCAGAATTTGTCCAGATTTTCACTACAATAATAAAATCACTGCAAGGTAAGACATCATCTTTTGTGAAAAATTCTAGGCATTTCGTTGAACTACTAGGGGAAATTGAAGTCGAAGAACAGGATCAACTGATCAATTTCGACGTGGAAAGCGTCTACACCAACGTTCCTGTCAAAGAAGCACTTCAAATCATACAGAAAAAGCTATCCGAAGATGGGAACCTGACAGATAGAACAAACTTAGGAATGCAGAACTAGACACTTTCCTGAAACACATCAACAACGTAAGACCTTCCACCACTTTCACAATGGAGAAGTTCACAACAAATTGCTTTTCCTAGACGTATTGGTGAAGGGGACCGACACTAGATGGGAAACATCTGTATTTCGAGAACCTACTCACACAGGACAGTATCTGAACCAGGAATCCAACCACCATCAATCAACTAAGAGATGAATCATCAGGACTCTACTATACCGTGCTTTTGGGCTCTGTAATACAGAGGAAGGTCTCGAGAAGGAACTAGGCATCATCAAAAATGACCTTCAACGGAATAGTTACTCCAGAGTGATTGTAGAACAGGCCTTAGCTAGAAGACAGCAAGAACTCCACAAAAAAGAGAAGCCGCCACAACCAGTACTTGTACTTCCCTACATCAGAGAATTATCGGAAAGGATAAGAAGGATTGGGTCCAAATATAATATCAGGACCTG